>VMKM01001336.1:0-153101 GCA_008360985.2 Macquaria ambigua | reverse complement strand
GGCAATATTATTAGGAAGCAATCCATAAATTTTCATTGTTATGCAGATGATACCCAATTATATTTATCGATCAAGCCAGATGAAACTAATCAATTAGCTAAACTTCAAGCATGCCTGAAGGACATAAAACCCTGGATGACCTGCAATTTTCAGATGTTAAACTCAGACAAAACCGAAGTTATTGTACTTGGTCCCGAACACCTTCAAAACACATTATCTAAAGATATAGTTTCTCTAGACGGCATTGCCCTGGCCTCCAGCGACACCGTAAGGAATCTTGGAGTTATCTTTGATCAGGATATGTCCTTTAACTCCCACATAAAACAAACTTCAAGGACTGCCTTTTTTCACTTACGTAACATTGCAAAAATCAGGCACATCCTGTCTCAAAAAGATGCAGAAAAACTAGACCATGCATTTGTTACATCTAGGCTGGATTATTGTAACTCTCTATTATCAGGCTGCCCCAATAAGTCCCTTAAGACTCTCCAGCTGATCCAGAATGCTGCGGCACGTTTACTGACAAGAACCAGAAAAAGAGATCATATTTCTCCAATACTAGCTTCTCTACACTGGCTCCCTGTAAAATCCAGAATAGAATTTAAAATCCTTCTCCTCACCTTCAAAGACCTAAATGGTCAGGCACCATCATATCTTAAAGAGCTCATAGTACCCTATTACTCCACTAGAGCACTGCACTCCCAGAATGCAGGGTTCCTTGTGGTTCCTAGAGTCTCTAAAAGTAGAATGGGAGCCAGAGCCTTCAGCTATCAAGCTCCTCTCCTGTGGAACCAGATCCCAGTTTGTGTACGGGAGGCGGACCCCCTCACATTTAAGAGTAGGCTTAAGACTTTCCTCTTTGATAAAGCTTATAGTAGGGCTGACTCAGGTGACCCCTGAGCCCCCCCTTAGTTAAGCTGCTATAGGCCTAGACTGCTGGGAGACTTCCCATGATGCACTGAGCTCCTCTCTCCTCTCTCCTCCTCTTCCTCTCCATCTGTACGCCCTCATATCCATCAATGCTTGTTACTAACTCAACTTCTTCCCGTAGTTGTGTGCTTTCTCTCCTCTCTCTCTCCTTCTGTTGCTTTCTGCAGGTGTTTCTGCCTTGCCACTGTTGCCTAGTGCTGCTCATGGTGGGAACTGTTGGGTCTCTGTAAATATAAAGAGTCGGTCTAGACCTGCTCTATATGAAAAAGTGCCCTGAGATAACTTTGTTATGATCTGGCGCTATATAAATAAAACTGAATTGAATTGAATTAATGATGCAAAAGTAGAGGATGGAGTCTCAGCAGTGTTACTGTGGATAATTACAGTTTTAAAAAAAATGTTCACGTATGTTATCTAGGTTGTTATTTCGGACAAAGTGGACATCGTCTGTGTCCTGTACAATTAATGATATGGATTTATAGGAGCAGAACTCGACTCATCAGTCAGGCTTATCAGTTTGCTCCATCTGGGAGGCAAAAGCTTTGCCAAATCTAATGACCGCTTTGGGGTTTGAGTGACATAACTAACCTGAGCATACGGGCATGTCACTTTGTTGGATGGACAGAGTGTTTTAGGAGGCGCCAAATGGTTGTGTAACGACACGTGGACGATTACAGATGGAGGAGAGAGAGAGAGAGATGTGTTTGTTCTCTGTCAGCTTCGGGGAATAAAAGTAACAGCCAATTAAACACCATTTCTGACATTATAATCACTGTATTGATTTGGTGCTGCCAGTCTTCTTTTAGAAATACATGAGGGATTTTTTTCTTTTGTCTGTCATCTCATTTTAATTACTTTCCAGGAGCAGAAAGCACTAAATGGTTCAGGGAAATGTAAATGGACAATGGACTTAATATCACAGAAGCCGTTCTGATGACTTTAATGATGGTTTCTTTGAGAGCTTCCTTCACTTGGTGTTGATAAATGCCATTTAACCCTTGTTAACACTAGATAGTTTGTGCTTGGTTTCCATTCTCGTTAATTACAGGCCAATGGCATTATTACATGTCTTACTTAGCCATGTCACATGTTGTCATATAATGCCATCAATTGACAGGTGAGGGGTACTATACATGTTCTAGGACAGTTTACATTTGTTTGTAGTTACACAAGTTCTTATGAAAAAACATGTTGATCAGACACTCTGACATGTGTCTTCACAGGATGCATTCAGGTACAGTACTGAGTGTAGGAGACCTATGTTTTAGCAACGCTCAGAGCCAAATACACAATCACTGTAGTCATGCCTTAAACAGAAAACAATACACTTGAAGTCAAAAATATGTTTGTCTTCTTGTTCCTACAGTTGAATGTTTGAGCTTCACTGTACAGAATGACGTCTGTGCAGAGTTTGACACCAGAAGGATGTTTTCACGTTCATCTGCTGAAAGTGGAAAGTCTCTATGTGCTCACTGAAAATCCCATTTTCAGTGGCGGGCCTACAAGCACGATCTGTGACCTCACAAATAGCTTGGAAACCAATCCTGGTTCAATATTCAACTTGAAAAAGTGTGATGTGAAAACTTGAAGTCTCCAGCGCACACACACTGAGAACGGACTTTACAATGAAGCAGGAAACACATGTCGTCCAGCAGCTCAACTTCTATTTATAGATACTGGATTTTTAATGAAGGAGAAGGAGTAGAATCATTTCAAAGATTTTATCAAGATAATTGAACTTTTTTTGTATTATTCAAAGTAGAGCAATTTATATACATGTCAAAACTTTAAAATAGAAACGCATCTGTTCTGTCAAACACGCATGAGACGGACGACTCAAAAATCACAGCTCCTGTGTAGTCACGCCAAACAAAATCTTACATTTTCATGGACTTCTTCACTCCTACATGTCCTTTTCTTATTTCTGTTTGAGATGAATATGTTTTGATATTTGGCACTATGGTTTCCAAGTTGAGTGTGCGGTCACTTTGCTGTTCAGATTGCAGTAACCAGCTCCTCTTCCTCTTTTCACAGGGAGTATAATGTCGGAGTGGAGTCAGTGAATTAACTCAGAGCTTCACCAGCTGTTTTGTTTGGTTTTTTTTGGCCTTCAGCTGTTTTCATTATATCGAATCTGTACTATGGAAAGTCATACTTCATTAGCTACCAGCAGTTCCTGTTTGCATTGTAACTAGGGATCACCTGGATTCATTTAATACTGAAGAAAAAGTATTGATTATTGTGAGGCAAGATCGGAAGTTACCAGGTGCGTCTTTTTCATATATTCTCTATATACTGTGTTCTCGGACTGGATTTATTGACCTTTATCCTCAACAGACATGAGAAAAAACTGCCATCACTGCAGCAAGTAAGTTACATGATTTGAGCAATATGTGTATGATCACTATGAGTTTTCTTGTTTGACTGATTAATAATGCTGAGAGAAAACTAGGTAAATCTGGTGCTAGGGGTTTAACAGCAGCTTGAATCCTCATGTGTGATGTTTAAGTTACACCTGTCCACAGCTGGTCTGGCTGTGTCAGTCTGTAATATGAAATTGTTAAAGTTGTACAAAGGTCTTGCCGTTGTGTTGGCGTTAGTGTGAGTAAAATTATTCCAATTCTGCCAGTGATCAGGAAGCCTCAATCTTCCTTGGCAGGAAGAACTCAAGGTCAAAGGTCACTCACCCGTAGCGGTGTCGCACCACATCTCTGCTCAGCCTCTCGGCCAGGTAAGCTCCGATCCTGTCCAGCTTCTCTGGAGCCGAGACGGCGTAGAAGGTCAGCTTCTCCATGTCAGATTTACTGAGGCCGTCCTGAAGAAAAACACAAGGCAGTCCAGACTCACAGGATTAAAAGGATAAGTCTGCTGAGATTCTTATTGTTTTTACTATCAGCAAAGTTCAAAACATCTCGATCGCCCCCTGGTGGCTGGCTACAATATAGGTCATAAACCCGCCCACATGAGCCGAAACTGAAAAGTCAAAGTACACGCCAAATACATTTTTCCCAAAGATGGTTTCTGTCATGTTAGGTAGTTCTTATCACGCTGATGTTTGTTCAAGTGTTTGTTTTTCTGATCAGTTTGTTTTAATTAGTTATTTGATGCTATAAAAAGGGGGTGTCACGTCATGATTGACAACTGTGAGTGTGCTGTGATTGGTTCAGGCGGCTGTATGGGTGGGAACTCGATACCGCGGCTCCCGCGCGGATCACTACTAAGCAGACTCTGGCTCCAAATGATGTCACCAGCACAAGATGGCTGCTCCCGTATCCGGGATATTTTGGCTTCACTTTTATACAGTAGGAGGAAGAGGAGATGCGTCAGCCATCTTTATATAAAGTCTGTGGTACGTACTAACAAGTATTGTTGCTCCATTGTTGCTCCAAAAACTATTAAAGTACAATCAGTGAGCCTCACTGTTGTTCCTTCATCACCATGAACACACACACTGGAGTTTATTTGGACTAAATCCCACACACACCGTGCTGCTGCCGCCAGAGCACCAAATGTGGATTCATCCGCCGCTGAAAATAGTCCCCAACAAATGCACTATTTCCTCCTGTTTATTTGATAAAAACTACAGTGAGCAGCTGTTTGAGGAAATTACTGATCTTATCTAATCTAATCTTGAGGAAATTACTGAGACTTTTTTTAAACATGGAACTACATATTTGTGTTTTTAAGGATTTACGTCTTCAGTAGGAACCAATCGGCTTGGAGCTGAGAGCCACAGACAGGAAGTCAGAAATGATTGAGAGACGGAGTAACATTGATGGTTTAGGTTTTTTCATGGGATTTGTTGACAATAAGAAAAATATAGAATAGGAGACCGCATCGGACTGATAAGGATCAGTTTGGGTTTGGGCATCGATATCTGGATCTTATCTTTCCTATTCTTGATGCCTCTGGTTTTGTTCCAGTGAGATCCAAGTAAAGTCTGAAGTCAAGACTCCAAGACCAAGTTCACATGGAAAATAAACATCTCAAACTTTTCTAGAAAATACTTCTATCAGTTTCAACTTCAGTGAATGAACCTTAAAAAGCCATTGAGCTAAAAAGGTCGAAGTCAAGTCATTTTCTTCACACATTAAGTCAACTTCATTATATTCTGACTCCATTTCCTAAAACCCTCCTCAGTATATGACACTGACATTAAAACTAATAGTGATGTTAAATGGCCTGTGAATGGGTTTGATTCGGCTCCTCTGCTTTGATGACAGACGGCTGAACACCACAGATCACTGCTCAGAATATATCATAGAGACTGAAACTGCACATAATTACAAAATCATCCAAACACAGGTCGAACTACGGGGGGGGACAGGTCTCATTTTTCTCTTTCTCAGAATGGAACAAGGAAGTTATTTTTAGATTAATTGCCTTTTTGGAAACTTATAAAGGACTCAAGGTGAACTTCAGCATCATACAGTATATGACAACAGACAGCCGATATAAATATACTGCCGCCAGGTGTCATACGTAAGAGTTAAGCCGAGACTAGCTGTCCCCTGAGTGTTTTCAGCTCCTCAGGCTCTCAGGAAGTGATAATTAATTTGACAAGGTCTCGACCATTTGAGCGTTTCGATTTCCCACTGCACCTGTTTGCTTACACTAAAGGCCCTTGAGAAGATATGGGCAATCACTCTCTTGTGTATGGGACAAACCATGTACACATTTAGCGTTTTAATTAACGGGGGTCGAGGAATCAAACAGGTGATAATAACTCTTCGTGGTCCTTTTATCAAAGCCGTGTCACTTTTAATAGCCAGATTTAGATTTATCAAAGTCTGGAGCTTTCATGTGGCTCCGTGGTTGTCCAATTATTTCTGTGTAGTGGCTGGGAAGCTCCACTCTCTGGTGGTGGAGGAGTCACTGGGTCTCCACAGCAATCTCAACACTGTGATAACAACTGGGCCCCAAACACAGTGTTAACACAGTGCTAAAGGCCCAATCTGACTGCCCTATGCTGTCTAATGTAGAAACAGTGATACTCAGACACTCAGACATTTTTTCTACAGTTTCTTTTTCTTTTTACGTGCAACAGTTTGTAAACTATTTGGAGGTACAATTGAGGAGAAATATCTAAACCTGCAATAATGTTTTTTTTGGCCACTTGTGGGCAGTGCAGCAAGCTTTAAACACGTCACACACACATCATTACCTTATAAACATGGTATGGCAAACTTGTGAGCCAACAGTGTTTTATTTACAATGCTGGGGTTGATCTGAGCGCTAAAACTGAGCCAAAACAGTAACGTTGGGGGCAGTAAAGTCAAAATGATGAGAAACAAGACACAAAAAAGCTCAGTAAACTTTAGGGGAACTGCAGAGTTCTCTGTGGGTTCATCACTAGAAGTGATCCCTTTCACATTATACATATTAATTTTGCTAATAGAAAATATGGATTAGAGATTTTTCAGTGCCAGTTCACTCCATTTAACTCAAGATCAAAACAACCAAATGACACATCTACATACGTATCGATTCAGTCTTTTGTAAGGTGCTACATAACTTTTCCACAAGACCTTTCTATTGGATCTGTGCTCTAATCATCTACCTTATTCATCTCTTTGAAAAATTGGAGTTTCAGTTACAGACCAGCGCAGACCATGCCAGAGACCTGCCAAGGTCGTTAAAGTACAATTTAGTCTCAGAAGTCACAGATTACACATTGGCCAAATAACTTTAATTTAACTGATGTGTAATGAGTGCGGTTACTTACTTTGGGGTCCTCAGGGAAGATGTTGTCCACCAGGCGTTTGTACCTCGGCCTCAGTGGCCCACAGCAGCCACAAACTCCTGCAACAAACAACAAAAACATGACTATTAGCAAAGGTTACGCTGAAACACTATCATAAACTGCTGCCATCAGGAGAATCAGATAAAGGATGCAAGAACCCAGGCGATGAGAAATTTGTGCTCTCAACTCCTTAAAGCTTTCATTTTCAACACAAAGCATTAACCAATGAAGACCTTCAACTTTACTTTATACACCTCCCCACAGCTCAATATCACAGCTTTCATTAGATAAATGAAGGTAGACGACGTGGTGGCCTAATTGGCTGCAAAACATATTTCTATTCTCCTCCTCTGACTCATGTCAGGCTCTTTGAGTGGCTGAGACAATCTAAACTTACTCTGGATTCAAGAAGTGGCTGCGATAGGTCATCTCATATTGACTGGCTTGAATTAGTATTACCAGCAGCAGCCTCTGAGTCAATAAGAAGTGATGAGTCATCAGACTCTGTTGTGTGGGGTGAAAAGCTAAAGTCCCAGTGGGAATGATTACAGAGCAGCTGACCAGTCAACCATCAGGAAACTGAAGACTCCACTGAGGAGAGTCTGACTGTGGTGTGTTTACTGATATCTGCATAAATGCTTTTTTAAATACAAGTGAAAGATAACTGTCAGTGTTTTGAACTAGTTTAGTCCTTCAAGGTTGATACTATCAATTCATTCTGGTCTAAAGTGTTCATTGCAACGGCAGTTCTTTGCCTTTTTCCAAATAAAATCCAGTTATTATGTCAAGATTATGGGCCACGCCCCTCTTTAAGACATATAAAAGCAGAAATCAGCTCTCAGCTGTGTGGAGATTTATATATTTCTTCTTCACAACCACACACAAGGGAAAATTTCATAGAGCCGTGGTTACATATGTAACTCTGGTTTGGCGTGGTTATTCTTAAAGAGATCGAGAGCATACAACCAGCAGCGCTTTGGTCGCAGTAAAGCACGAGTGAAAGTCGAGATGTTACGCTGCCAGTGTAGACAGCTGTATCTGACAAAACAATCTCAACTCAAGGTCGTCTTACTCAGTTGTTCAGGAACTTTCATATTCGTACCACATGGTCGTCATCAGTCGATGGAGTTTGCTCAGTTGTCATGGACCTACAGATGTTCAAATTCCATTATTATAAGCACCTCTAGGACTTGGCTTAATAGCTGAAGAAAAAAAGTCGAAAACTCACGAACAACAAGTAAGTGGACATTCAGTTGAGACGTCGTTTCACAGGTCAAGAATGATCCGCCAAGCTCCACTCTGAAGCAAACATGAACGAGAAATCCTAGAGGTCCTCAGTGCAATGGAAAGTTTGAACAACTACAAGTCCATGACTACTGAGCAAACGCCATCTGCTGATGAGGACCGTGTGAAACGGTCAAAAGCTCTAGAGAAAGTGAGTAAGATGACCTTGAAATTCTAGAATGAACCGTTAAGCTCAAGCTCAGCTCGACAGGGGGGTCGTTCAAGCTAAAACAGGGGGTTAAATTGCTCTTTAAGCAGGTGTCAAGTAAACACGTCTTTCCTGATGCCAATTGTTTAATGTTATATTAACCTTCCAGACTGAACATGCATTCGATGCAGTTGATGCAACTTACAAATCGGGAAATAATATCTGCCTGTCATGACAAGAACATAGTGTACACTTACAACCAGTAAAAGTCCTCAAACTTGCCCATGTGAGCTCAGATTTGAGAATGTTCCTTACTGATCAATGAGCGTGACTGTCAGAACAGAGTGTCTTCAGCGAAATGTCAGGAGCAGCAGACCACAACTGAAAGGTCACAGCAGCATTCAGCTCCTCTGACAGGCGATCAATGAGGAAAGCCTTTTAGCATCAGAGACCAAACTTCTTTCAGTTCAACTCAAACAATTCAACAGAAACATGCTGGGTCGAAGAAAGACACTGAACAGAGAGAAACAGAGCGACTACAGCAACTATAAATGGCTTCCAGCACTTCTTACCGGCCTCCAAGCAGAGAGATTAACCAAATCCTCAAAATGACTGCAGATTGGATTTTGGCATAAACTGCTGTAATACATAACATTTCCAAGTCAGTTTTGAAACAATTGCGGCAGTTTAAAGAACTTACTGATCCCAGTGAGGGAGAAATGTGTTTATAGAGTAAATCTCTTTACAACACTGTGTTCATGGGCACTTCGGTCAGTAGCTGCTAGCCTGTGAAGATACTGAGCCAAGTCGAACAATTAGCAGTGGCTGAGGTATTTGTACTGCCAAAGATTATTTCAGTCTACACAGAAGCTGTGGTAGTGACAGCTAGGAGCAGGTAACTTCACATTTCTCAAGTCGAACAAAGAAATATGTCAATTTCAGAGTTAATAAGAGTTATTTCTGTAAGTCGACTTACAACAAACATTAAAACTGCATCCCTCACATTTTCGCTTGTCGCTATTTTTCTGTCACTATTTTTCAGGGGTGTAGCTAGGTAACTAGCTAGCTAGCTATGTAGCTACGCCCATGAAAAAGAAGATAGATGTTGTCCCCATTCTTAATCCTAACTACTAAGCTCCGATAGGTCGACTGTTTTTTCAGCGGGGGGAAACAGCCATCAATGGCCACAGTACCAGATCTAGTTTAAGCCCTGAACAAACTGGAGATGTGGGCGGCGATTCAGAAGAAACCAGGCTAGCACAGATATGTTTTAGAAGAAAGTTCTCTTTTCATGACAAGTTTTGGAACAAATTTAGCATTATCTTCCACATTTTGGAAAAGGCATTATATCAGTCCTTCAGAAAGTCTTATGGACAGGCGCCCGATCATAAACTCTGACTGTGAAAGAACCAAAAAATAATCCTGCACGCTGTCGGTCACTTGTAATTTAATAAAGTGAGTACAAGTGATTTTAGGTTCTTTCACAATATATTAATCCTTGAAAGTTCATCCTTCAACAATAGCAATCATCAAACTTTTATGAATACCGTCGATACATCCATCTGAGGCTCGTAACAGGTGAAGCAGGCTTCCACTCCTTTTACCTGACAAATCTTTGACTTTTGTCTGACTGGACAGAGGATCTGAAAGCCAACATCAACTTGCATGTTATTGAAAATGCATAAGAATGTCATCCAGCCAAATAGCCACATGACAGTACAGACTAAAACAAACATAAATGTTGCTTCCAAAGCAAAGTTCCACCTGGTTCTCTCAAGGCCGCCCTCTACCATCACTACCTGTAATAGTCACCTTTCCCTCCTCAGACTCAGAAAATTAACTTTAGGGAGGCGGGGGACTTCATTTCCCAGGTGCCCCTGCTCAGACAGTTTACAGAGCTCCCAGGGTAGCCTTCACATTACGTAAAGACCTCTCAGGCGACGTTAGGTCACCTTAACACCTTCAGAGTTTATTTCTCGGCTAAGGCGCAGCAGAGTTTGACGGCAGCCCCTGGGAGTCTGGAGATTAATCAACCTCATTAAGGCTCGTATCAACGGCCTGTCGCCAAGGCAACCTTTCCAGAGCTGCCTTCATTATGGATCCTGCAATTACCTGCCGTGTGAGTATTAGTGTGACCAGCCAGGTTGAATGGAATTCAGCTCTGAATGTGAGGATCTGAGGAGGTGCCTTCAGACGCACACAAGAGAAAGTCTACTGACCTTCTTCTGGGTGATTCTAGTGGAGCTGGAGGTGTGTAGCACAAACCACTTCGTGTAATTTGGCAAAGCTAAAACACAGGCCAGAACGATAAGAGTTAACTTCAGGGATGCCCATCAACAACTATACTTCTGTTTATATCATTGTTAACCAAATGTCTTTTGGGTTTAGGGCTGTCTTTAGACATCACCTTGTTGGTCATTTTCTCAGGATGATGAAAGCTGATGAAAGTAATCATTAGTAGCAGCCCTAAACGGCCTGACATACTGCTCTTGACTAGTATCCACAACACCTACGATGTTATTCGTGCGCCACTTGGCACCGCAGAATCTATCTAGTTTACAATTCTGCACAAGAGTTTTTATCATAATTCTGTGGTGGTTGTGATAAAACTGACTCCATAGATGGTCTTGTGTTGGGAAAAAGCAGCTGTGGTATCAACATGAGAACAAGTTTGATTCTGTTCGAGAACTCTCAGCAGACAACATGTCTGGAAGGCAAATCAACATTACTGCTCAGCTGACAGTAGAGCATTCAATTATTAAATTATCTGAAGAAGCTAATAACCACTGCTCTGGCTTCTATTTAAACAAATAGATCCATGTAGGGTTAATGGACTCTGTACAATACAGGGTTACTGGTCTGAAAAATGCCACATTGACTAATCCAATAATCAACGCTTCAGAGTCCTTTCATTCGTTTGTTAAATTAGTTCAAGATCTCCATCATTTTCTCTGTACACAGAGACTCTCGTGACGTAAACGAAGACATGATATACCAACCACTGGAAAACTCTCACAGCTCTTTTACATGAATGGAGACTAATGTTTCACGTAATGATCGGGCCTCTAGATTTCACAGTTCACATTGTCTTGGGAGTCAACCTGTAAAACGCTGCCATGTGGCTGAGTAGACGAGGGAACGTTCACAGGAAGTGACTGAAATATGAGCAGCAACAACAGTGAAGCTGCAGGCGATCCATCTGACAACACGGTGTCACTTTACATGAAAACAACAAGGACACAGAGTCGCTGATGTGAAGCAATTGAAACCAGGTTCAACCACAATCATCCAGCTGCTGCAGGTTCAGTCCAACCTGTGCCAAAGTCAAGGAGAGCAATACCTACTGCAGTTTTCAAAATGACGCCACCTGCAGACACGGAGTTTCACAGCTGCAGATTTTTTCTCTTCAGCTGCTGTTTGTGTGTCGTTTTAGCACTAATACTTAAATTAACATGAAATTTTGAATGCAGAACTACAACTGAAAACCAGAAGATCCACTGATATTTAGAATGGATACAAGAAGAGTTAGGCCGCCTTCAGACTGACTTGAGCACTGTGGTAAAAAACGCAGCCCTCTCATTTGTTTGAATGGAGCCAGTCCGTTGACTGAAGGGAGGTCCAGCAAAAAAATGGAACCAGGCTCAACTTTCGCTTTTGGTAGATTTGGTAGATGAGTTTGTCATGTGAGGGCTGAATTTCTACTGTTTACCTCACAATTATCGTGCCGAAAGATAAAATAGTTTCTGGAGTTGTATATTTCTGTCTGTGAGTGTAAAAAAAACATCTTTAAACACATTAATCTGTTACTCCAACTGGACTTCCTAGATCATATTTCACGTCTCACCGGTACCTTAAACACGACCCCAACAACGCAGCCCCACGCGCTGTTTTAACGCAGGGCCTGAATCCATTTACTCCAACAAAAAAAAAAAAAGAGATATTATTATAAGCCATCATCAGGAGCAGTTAGAAGTGTTGTGAAACAACAGCTAAGCTAGCATACCTAGTGTTTATTAGCTGTTGCTTCCTAACAGCTGTACCTGCTCCTGACGATGGTTTTGAAGTAAAACAGAAAAGCTTGAAACAGTAAATATGGCTCAGTCCTCTGCTGGAGTAACTCAACTCTTATCAGAACTATTATTAGAATACAGTTATATTTTTGCTTTTACTCAAGTAAAGGGTGAATACTGTACATCCTGTGAAAAGTTTTATTTTTTTACAGTAATAAAATATATAATATATAGTAATAAAAACATAAATGCTAGGACTGAAAAAATGTGTTTCCACAACAGTCTGCTTTCTGCTCTTACAGCTGATGAATTCTCTGAGGAATGTTGTTACCAACTCAGAGTAACTACCGATCAGCAGATGTCGTCACACACTAATATCCTTTACTAACCAATCCAATCCTGCTCATTCTCAGCAGCTACATTTTGAACTTAATCTGAGATTAAATGTCTTCTCAAAGCTTTAAAGTTACTTCCCAGGAATGCCAATACTTCAGTTCAGAACATCATCATTCTTTTATATCCATCATACCATTTGGTTGTATTTTTTTATTATAAAATATTGAAAGAACTTGGACCACTTTTTGTTACTGCTCATCTGTAATTTTTGCGTGTTTGAGCATGAAAGGACACTCAAGACAGTTTTGGTGCAGGTTTGTGTGTTTTTGGGCAGTTTAAGGAGCTTTGTTCCAAAACATTTAGTTGTAATGTTAGGGTTTATCCTCTGTACTCTTATGCTCCACCCATTGAATGCCTCTTTGTTCTTTTTTTGATTTTGTCTTCAGCAGTTTTTGTCTTGCTAAAAAAGCCCGTTTCCGACAGTTATTTGTCCTTACAGTGACAGGAAGTGGATTTTTGGAGAAAAAGTAAGAAAAATCAGGAAAATCAAGGTGTTTTTATCAGAAGAAGTGTATCAGGTTATTGCTAATTGCTTTGGGGATCAATCCAAAGTCACTATATTAGTTGCTGGATGCTTCAGAGAAAAAAAAGACAGGGGTAAACATAATGTGATGTAAAACAGAAACAGCATTGGGTTGGAAATCTCTTATTTAGTGCATTTTCCCCACTCCAGCAACATTACGGAAGCCTGACCTGGTTATTTACGACTTACAACCTTCACACTTGAAAAGGTGAAGATGCAAAGATGAATATACACATGTAAACACACACACACACACACACACACACACGCGCCGGGCTCTTGCAAGGTCACAGCATGTGTGTATGTAGACGCTGAAGATGAAATGAAAACACCTGGGAGGCTGCGGCTCCTCCTGCGCGGTGCGTTCAGGGACAGCAGATGGATCAGCTCGAGGACAGAGCTGCAGAGACGGAGGTGATGATGACAGCTTTTTATTTCCATCCTCATTATTCTGCCTCTGATTCGCTCAGGGTGAAAACGAATCGACCTAAATGGGAGTTTGGTGTAAGTGTCTGACTGAGAGAATGTGTGCAATTATGATATAACAACGCTTACTGCCTGGAGGTGAATTCTGCTTCCACATGGTACCAAGGAAAAGTTCTGGTAACCAAAGGTTCACAGGTCTGATTCCATATATCAGACAGCTAAATGTTACAACAAACATAAAACTTACATGCAGTTTAGAATCTGTGAAAATAACAGTTTTATCAGACAGGCGGAACTTAATTATCCCGTTGCTAACCATTTTAAGAATCGTTTATCCAAAAGTGGGACATTGAAGTAGCTTGAAACAACTGGAAAAGATAATCTAATAGTTAACTGTCAGAAAGTTAAATCGACTAGCTATTTTGATAATTGATCAATTGCTGAAATCATTTATAAAGCAAAAAATGCCAAATGCTCACTGGTGTCAGCTTTTTAAAATGTGAGGATTTGCTGCTTTTCTCTGTTTTTTATCATTGTGAATTTGATTTTGGACCGTTGGTTGAATAAAACAAGCTCATTTGAAGATGTTACCTTCGGCTGCGGGAGCTTCTGATTGGCATTTTCCCATTTTATGATGTAGAATGAACACGTATCTGATAAATTGATACTGAAAACAATCGTCCATTGCCGTCCTAGTCCTGTCAATATATTCCTGAGCATTTTATATTTCCTGCACTCACAAGCTGACTGCACTCAGCCCCGGTCAACTTGTTTGTTTGCGTAGAGGCTCCAGTGGCAGAAAATGAATGACAGCAGCTCCAAATTACATTAAAACCCATTCTGGCTAAGAGCATCATGGCTTCAATACAGTAATAGAGGCGATGAATCAATTTGAGCGTCCAGCTATAGATCTGCAGAGAAGGCTGCATAATCACAGCGCGGCGCGGGCCTCAGATCGAGAGATTTTGGTGGTCACACGGACTGATAAATTACACCCGAACACAACTAACTCAGCTGGCTGAGAAGAGGCCATTACAGAGGATCAAATCCATCATCCTGCTGCGACGCAACACAAAGGCAGAGAGAAATTAATAAAATGTAAACGCTTACACAACCACCCGCTGTCACAGGTACTGAGATATCATTACAAATATGCACCACAGCAGGCGTTTTTCAGATATTTCAGACAACATGAGCAGCGTGTTTTACTCAATGTTTAAATCTATATACAGTATTTCTATCTGCAGTGGATCTTGTTAACGTGCTTTTGTCCGAGTTGCATGTTGGGTAGAGATTTTTCATCACGGAGCAGACTGCTGCTCTGCCCCACCAGCACCTGAGTAGAGTACTAACATAATCTTTATTTTTTATTGATTCCCACAGAGGAGACCTGGATGGCCACCGAACACACAAAACACTGAATAAATAGATTGAGTGGAAAAATACTGAGAAACCAGCAGATATACCCCGAAACTGAAGGCAGGAAAATGTAAAGCGTAATGTACTTGTATGCATTTCCAAGACAGTTTTTATGAATTATTTTTTAATTAGTAAATGTTATTTGCCAACATCAGTACTGTGTATGTGCTGTTAAAGGCCTGAAAAGAAACTCAATGTCCACTGTAAAGGCTAAATTTGAGACACACTGCAGAATAATCTTGGAAAAGGAAACTTCTTGAGTCATTTATCAGTGACCAGTCCCTCTAGCACCTCTTCATGGTCAGCTTTGATCAAACGGCCGCGTAAAAACATCAACAACCAACCTGAAACATACAGTCAAAATTATGATTTGAATTAGTAAATAAGTAAAAAGGAATATCTGGTTTTTATATTTGGTGCAAACGACATCTTTTGGTTGGTCCTCACAAAGTATTGAGGTTTGACACCCAGCCCTACAGAGGGTTGGACATGTGTTTGGTTGTGGTTAGTCAACTCTTCTAACGGTTGATTTTTACTTGATGCCAACATAAGCTCCCAAAAATTTGGTGCATTTCTATACAAAAAGGAAAGTACTTTAAAGTTATACTTCTGAGACTGGAACTAACCAGATTCATAATTATATTTTTAAACTTCACTGAAACAGGTCAGTAAGTTTCGTAGCTCATCTTCTTTGTCTTTATTTTAATCCATTTCAATTGATTTCACATGTTTTAATATATTTCTTTGCCATATGTGAAGCATTTTGAATTCCCCGTCTGCTTGAAAGGTTCTACACAAAATAAACTGCATAGTGATTTGAAAAATTTGGCTCAAATAAAGCTGTGAATGTGATGCGACTGAGGGTTTGGCGTCCAACCTACCCGAGTTCAGCAGGCCTCGCCTGTTTGAGGCTCGGCTGTAGTTGAAGGCTCCATCAGCCTCAGTCCGGGGCACCTGCCTGTACCTCCTCAGGACCCCCCGTCTCAGGTAGACACAAAGAGACGGCATGACTGGGGTAACTTCCAATTTAATCCAAACTGTGGTTGTCACAGGTCACACGGCTTCAGCGGTCAGACATGGAGTCTACGTCTGGTTCTCCAGAACTTCACAAAGTAAATCCACCACGAGTGAGTCGGGCTGACGTTAATGTCATTCAAAAAGTTAAAGTAGTTCTTGTTTCCACTACACCTGACCAGGTACGACCAACCAAAGGACTCAACAAGATCATCATCACCAGCTCCACCTCTGTCCGGATCCTTCCTGCCACAGGTTCTTTAGAAACATCATCTCCTTGATGGACAACGGGTTCTGCCAATGGGACGTCAGCTCGGGTTGTGTGTCTATCATCACCTGGGATTACCCCTCATTCTGACAGAGAAGACGAGAAGCCGCTGGGTCTAATGTGGGCCTGTCGGCAGCGGCTCGGGTTACCGGCCTCTGTGTTCAGAGGAAAACGTGATCCAACAGACAGATGAAGACAAAACCTGGACCCAGAAAAGCCTCCAAGTTTCTGTGACTGACTCGACTGCAGTCGATGATCCCTGACAATGAGCTCAACGAAACAAATAAAAATGATATTTGCTATAATCTCACCATGACATGCAGTGTGTTTATATGTGCTTACAGTAAGTGACCCGGTCACTGTCCATCTCTATTAATACCATGCAAACAAGGAACCTGGTTTTCTTCAGCACATGAGCCGACAGAGAAACCAGGAGATTTCTTGGGCATGTAATGATATTCAAACAGGTGAACGTGCAAGAATGAAGACTTCAGACAGGAAAAGTATCAGTGTGAAAGGATTAAAGAAAACAGTTACTCATATTGTTGTATCCTTATATTAATACAAAAAGGAGGAACCTGAAGTGCAACCAAACCCAAAACTGAAATAAATAAAAAAAGTTGTTGTTCACTGCTAAAGAGTAAGTTATAAAGCAAGACTTGTGCTCTGTGTATTACAGAACTTGTCTTCTCACTGAAATGTAATGATCTTGTCAGATCAATGTAAACTCAGGTTTTACAGTAACCAGACTAGTGCAGTAAGACTGTTCTTACTGTATTCGGATTTCATCCAGTAAACCAATTTCTTATGTGTATGGAAACTCAGGCAGGTCACTGCTTGTGCTGCGATTAAAGATGGAAAACAAATTAATGAGTATCATTCTTCAGATTAATCTATCAGGTTTGTTAGAAAAACTGTTTACGTCTCTGTAGTGATCTAACTACTCTTAACGTTCATATTGTAGACTGAAGGTCTTTGCAAAAGTTATTTCTCCTCAGTCAGAACAGATCATGAAAGGTCAAAAACTGCAAATAGTAAGACACTAAAGCTAAATATTTGCAACATTGCTATTTGCCAAAAGCTGGCTGCACAGACAGACCTATCATGGAGCAAAGCAGTACAGGCAGCAAAGTCTCCGTTTTCTACTATAATTTGAATAAAGCTGTAGGTATTTAAACTTTAGGCATAAGAGTGCAAAACATGTGACAGCAACACAATTATAATTCAGGACGTAACATGACTCCCAACACAGCTGCTTCAGTGTGACAGGAATTACTCAAGTTCAGTTATAAGTCTGTGTTAAAGTAATAATCTGTTATGTTGTAACACTTTGTTTACTCCAACTCCACTGGTTTAAGGTTTTCAGGATAAGGTCTGCAAAGCCACATCACTATATCCACGTCTTGAAGAAACTGCCCTGCTCTTATTGATTTGAGTTACAACATCTCAAATAGCGCCAACTTTCCAAGAGGTCACAGACAACATTCAGTTATGCATTAAGAGTAAGAAATGTTACTTCTAAGACCCCCACTGACCGAAATGTTGGCTTCAATGAAAGAACAATTATTTTGATTATTTCTGTGGATAATTCAGCTTCACTTGGGGAATTTAAATGAAGTCAGCCAAGATGCTGATAGTCAATAGTTTTTTGTCTCCAAAACTACGACCATATTCTCTTTCAGCCATAAGTATCCACACAAACACCCACACACACCCCGCCACAGTAAATCTCACCTCCGGTAGCTCTGTGTACTTTAATCTACACCTAAACCGTCTGTGAGGCACGTAATCTACAAGATTAAAGAGTGCCCTCGGCCCTCCTGATTAATTCCCTGGCCTTTGACAAGCAGATGAAAGCCATAACAGCGTTCTCGCTCCACACTGTCAATCTGTCGCCTGACAACATCATTCTCACGGCGCCCTCGTTCAGCTCAAGTTTTTCGGGGTTGGAGACGAGTGTGCGGATTGTTAACACGCCCCTGTGGCGTGACACCGCTCGCTGATGGGATGGCGTCCTTGGAGATGAGAAGCATTAATAAATAAAGTCAAGTCTGTGAAGTCACAAGATAGAGGTTTGATTTAAATGAGGCGTGAGCGAGGCCTGAAGTGGAGTGATGGGCAGCAGAGTGCAGAAGAAAATGTTCCTGGTTCAAATTTTTGAAGGCCAACCTGGGCAGTATAGTCGGATGAGAAACACAATCCCGCCTCTAGAGGACTACAGATGAGGACAGAGGCACTTAAGATGTAAAGCTGATTGAGATCCATTGAAAGATTCCTTCCAAGAGACATTTAAAAATAAACATTGTGTTTGCAGTCATACATGTGGCCATTTTAACACGTTAAACACGTGGACACTTCCATACTGTTGCAACAACAAAAACATGTTCTTCCACGTCTTTCATCATGACCATGAACACAGCATTAAAACCAAAGCAGAGATGACACGAGATGACTCTTTAAAAGAGTCCCAGTCAGAGCTCAAACAGTGGAAAACCATGTGGATAACATGATGGAAATATGACATTTCAGTTTCGGATATTAATGTGAGGAAGGTTACAGCCTCCTCATCGCTGCACACAGATCTGATGTTTTCAGCTCTTCACTGGAAGCTCGAGTGATGTTTAAGTCACATGCTTCATGCACGTCATCATTGATTCACTATATATTTATTCACTTTGTTCACTAGTAAAAAAAAAAAAAAGAAGTGCATCTCAGTTTCAGAGTCTGAGGTGACGTCTTGAAATGCCTTGTTTTGTCCAACCAACTGAACAAAACCCAAAATATTTACCTTCTAATGATATACAACAGAAAATGAAAGCTGGAACAAGAGCATATTCAGCAGTTTTGCTTCAAAAATGACTTAAGCAAGTAATCAATAATCAAAATAGTGGGCCATTATTTCTCTGTCAATTGACTAATCAATTAATTGACTCATCATTTCAGCTCCATAATGGGCGTTATTACAGTACCATTAATAAGCTAATAAGCTGAGAGTGACACCTGGTGCAATAATGCTTTTAGGATGTTCTCACCTGTGAGCCAAACAAGACAAATCAAATCCCTCTGAGACGCTGTATATGATATTTTAGTCTACAAATAAATCTGACCCAGTCTGAAGTTCCCAGACTAAACCCACACAGGACTCAGGCTACAAAAAGACCAAACTTCAGATTAAAAAATGATCCCACTTTCCACATCAATCACAGAAATGGCTGCTGTAACCGTCAAGAGACACAGAGGAGCAGTAAATATGAAGAATCATGACTCTAGAGTTATAAAAGAAAGTCTAATTTCAACACCTGAAACTATCAAAGTGATGGCTGACAAAAATGGAGAGCCTTCTCATAATGATCCATGGCTGTGTCTGTCAGTCACATTTACACATTTATACATGAATATCTGTTTAACTCACACAAAAAAAAAGCCTGTTATTTATGCGTTTAACAAATGGCCAAAGTGTCTGCTTGCTTTGAAAATCATGGCTCTGAATGGCTGGTGGGCTCATTGACTTGCATTACCACGTCCTGCTTTTGAACCTTGAAGGGCGCGTGCACAAAAACAGATGATGACCCATAAATTTACAGCCTCCCCGTCGCTCTGCTTCGGTCCAGGCCAGACGGATATCTAAATTTATACTGCTTAAAAATCTGTTTTTGTTCTCTCTCTGTGGCCTGGAGATCTGGCCGGGTTCAGCCGTCTGTCAGCAGGATTATCTGACCAGACGCAAGATTTCTCAGCAAGGAAACAAACAAAAAAAAACCTCCTCAAGGTCTCTTTTGTATCTTGTATTTATCAACAGAAGGTTGACTGACTGTGCATGCTCCTGTGCAGAAAGACTAAATTAACACAGTTGGTTCCCAAACTGAACCAAACGTTATGTGAACATTCACTGGACCCTGTCTGAAGGTGAATCCAAAATCTCCTTGAAAACATCTGCTTCCATCAAATCATCTAATCCAATTTACACAAGCCAGGTTCGCTGTCAGGCCGCTCTACATTTATACTTTAGGGATAAAGCAGCTGCCTGTTATCCACGTGATCCATAGCAGTTGGGGTCAAGGACATTCTGGGATCAGTGTCCTTAAGGACTTGACCCCCATGACACCATTTGTGTTGTGTATGTGTAAGTGGGTGACATCAGGGTTTCATAAAGCACATTCTAGACCATGGACAGTTTTGTGTGTGTGCGCTTTATAGGTCTGTGGTTGAACATAAAGATGGAAGATAATGTCTCATCCGCATCCACCTGTCAGGAATACAACACAGTCCTCAGCTACAGTGTTGGCATTTGAGCGCAGTTTATGTAATTGGTCCTATTTCTTGGTTTATAGATGTTAGTACTGGACATGTTTAAACCCTGCTGCTAAACCAACATATGTTCACACGTAACTGACAAGGATCTTTGTGGTTGTGCCAATTATCACTCTTTTACTGTTTTAGAAGCAAAGGCTGAAAGAATGTGGCTTTGTTATAGCACAGCAAAACCTCTAAAGGAGAAGGTTGGTGAATGGAGATGCAAAGTGTATGTGACTACAATCCTTTTTGAACCGTAGCCAAGTAGTTTTAGTTGCCTAAACCGAACCAGAACTTAAGTTAGCAATTGCAGATCAGAAAACGCTCATATGGATCATTTCAGAGGGCAATTACAAACAACATATTTTGTCTCTGACTTTGTAGGACTTATTGGCTGAATTATTGCCTTTTGTCTTCCGTTTAATGTTGGACATCGGTACGTTGTAACTAAATGTGACTGAAACAAACTTCTGGAAGTTAAGACTTGCCCTGTCTTTGACTACCTTTAAATCCAGGTTCCCCCAAAATCATTACTATCCTTTTTTAATTTGTATTTTGATGTTTTGTGTTGTACCTCCTACTCATTGTTGTTAATGGTTTATATAAAGCACAATAAAATGCCTCTATACATCAAATGTGCTATGAAGCTAAATAAATAAATTTGTTTTGCCTTTTGTAATTGCCTTTTCCCACCCACGGCTCCTATTGCACAGCTGGTCTTCCAAGGAGGGGGAATCTATCTACAGCAAGTGTTTTATTTCTTTCCCCCCTTTTTTTTTTGTTGTTGTTGTGGGCCACATACCCTTAGAAAAACGTGTAAAATATTCAGTTTCTGTGGTATTGTTATCAAATTTGAATTTGGACTAGGTAATGCTTCTTGCTGTGGTCCCATTGTGTTTTCCAGCTAATAAGTCCCAGCATCGTCATCTGCAGGCATCTGTTTGCAATAAAAATATTCAGGCGGTAATAAAAAAATCTCAGTGTGTTCAAATTAATATTGCTCAATCCCAGTAGCACTTATAGTGATTCTGACTGCTGGGGGAAAAACGTCAGATTGTTACCTTTCAAAAGAGCCCAGGGTCATGCATGTACTCCAGATGGTTCAAGAACAACTTTCAATTTACTTTGTGTATGCCTTGGATAGGCGTTTTAGGCTAATTTTACAAGACTGGTAAGAGGTAAGTCTTTTACGACACTGTACAGAACAATCCTGGTCTCTGGAAATAAATTTAAATTGACCTACAGTACCAGTCAAACGTTTGGATTGGACACACTTTCCCATTCAAGTGAATGGGAAAGTGTGTCCAAACATTTGACTGGTACTGTATATCCAATTTGGGGAAACATGTAACATCAAATCTGAATCTTAAGTTCATAATTACATCTGATTCTTCTCTCACACACAAAACTGTTTACTTTTGTGCTGGTTAACATGTTGTGTGAGCACTGTAGATTTTGTCTCTTATTCTGGGGAAAGAAAGACATCGTTTTACTTTGAGCCTCAGAGGTCATTCACTGACATCTCCCATTATTCATACAGTAGAGCGATTTCAGATGGATTAGAAGGCATCAGATAGTATCGTCTTGAGCACATTCACCTTCCCTGTGGCACCGCCTTATAAACATTTAACCAGCGACCACAAAACACTCTGCACCTTGTGATAAATGTGTTATGTTCAAATTGAATTATGATCCAACTGTAGATAGTGGATTTGTTGCGGAGGCGGTGAGAGCTCAGCATTTCTCATTTAAATATTCATGTAGGGTAGACAAAGGGAGGAAATCGAAACTGAGTCAGATGAAATCCCAGGGTTCATGTTTCTGAGACGGAGGAAGGGAACACAGGCGGCGGCGGCGGCGGCGGCGGCAGCGGCAGAGGAGGAGGAAGGGGGTGTCACAAGAAACTCAAGCTCTCTGAAAACGGCCAGGTGGGAAGGTATGAGATGTTGACGCACATCCGAAATCTCGTCACAGCAAACACACAAAAGGATTGTTACTTTTAACCACCGTGTTCATTCAATAGCGCCATAGAGAGCGCAATGAATTAAAATAACTGCACACAGACTAATTAGTAGCAAAATAGACTACTGTTCTATTAAAGATTATGTGAAATCCTGATAATTTAAAGAAAGGAATGATAGAAAACACTACAATTTTAGTTGAAGTTTTCAAATTAGGGCTGAAGGAAAGGAGTTCATGGACATTTAGATTTAAAGAAATATTGAAAACCTCTTATTTCTTCATGCATTTTAGTGTGTTACTGCCTGACAAAAGGTCATAAACATATTGGAGCTGTTGAGTGATAAGTGGTTTTCAGGGTTTCTGCTTTTGAATAGCCTTGGAACTCCTTCCTGATTCATTGTGATATGCGGATGTACCAACATTTTTAACACTGGATACTGCACTGCAAACAGTACCTGGGTCAAGTACACAGACCTTTTGCTGCATATCATTGAATGCTATGCAGAATAGAGACTGTCCTCACTAGATGAACAACAGGATCGGCCACTTGTTCAAATACGTTATATGACCTATGTTCACATTTACCTGTCAGTGACCTCCAGTGGCCGTCTGAAGTAAGGGGATATATTAGCATGGCCTATGTTGAGCGCTACTAAAATGTGGAGTCATATTCTTTGTGCCAACACACTAGGCCAATAAATTTGATTCAGATTCAATTAACAAAAAAAGATGCAGTCAGCAGTAATCCTTTGGCCAAAAAATACCTCATCAATAATAAAAGAACAGAGAAAGACGCCACAGCTGAGGGTTGTTACTGTTTGAACTGGTCTAAATTTGATTAAAAACCGATTTATTGAGCAGTCTAGTTTACATATAAACGTGGCAAACCATTGCAATTACGATGGGTTAAGATCTCCTTCAAGCTGAAATATAGTCATTTAGAATACTGTTGAAACAACTGTAAAAAGTAATCTAGACCAATTTAGCTCAGTTTTAACAGACATGTTGACGTCCTTTGACCTGCAAATCACCAACAAGGTCTTGACTGTTCCTCCATTTTTGACCGTTTTTATATGACCAACATGACCTCCAGATCTGAACCCAGCAGAGCACCGTCAGGACAAGGCAAAACCAAGCGGTGCATTTCCGAAGAATCTGCAGGAACTGCAAGATGACGACTCTGCAGGGACCAGCAACTTGTGGAGTCCATGCCCCCAAGTATTCAAGCTGCACTGGAGGCCGTCAGGGGTTCTACTTAGTACCAGTGAGGTCCAGCTTATAATGTGGACCCTGAGAGTACATCCAGTGACATTTGGACCTTTAAAAACATTAAAACAGAAGCTCCCTCCTCTCCAGCCGGCTGTTTCATCAGTCTGCCACCGAGGGGTAGCTAATGGCAAGCAGCTCAAAGAATGACTCCAACGGCAGAGCCGAGATCCATCAAAAGAAGCGGGGAGGGGGATGATTGCAGCCCCGACCCATCCATCTCTGAGCGAATTACAGCCACCGCGAGGGAGAAATCAACCACAGAAAGAAGGATGAAGAGGGGGAGAGGAGAGGAAGGGAAGGAAGGGAGTGAGGGTAGGAGGAACGGAGGTAGAGAGGGAAATCAAAAAGGAGGAGGAAAGAATGGAAGATAGGAAATGAGAAAGGGAATCACAAGGTAGAAAAAGAAAAGGAGGTAGGAGAGAAGGAGAAGGAAATTAAGAGTGGAGGATGGGAGGAAGGATGGTGGGAAAGAACGAAAAGGGAAGGACATTAATGGAGAGATGGGAGGGAGGATGGGGACAGATGAAGCGTAGGAGTTAGAGATGTAGGGAAGAAAGTGATGGAGGAAAGTAAAAAGTAAGAATAAAGCAAGAGGGAAAGAAATAAGTGAAAAAGGAGAAGGAAGGAAGAGACAAAACAAGGTAAGAAAGACCAGTAGGGTGTCAGAAAAGGGAGGAAGGGAAGAAGGAAAGGGTGGATGGAGGGATGGATGGAGGGAGGGGAGGAAGTAGACACTGAGAAAGGAGGCTGGTTAGGCTACAAGGTGACAAATGAGCCCAATATTCAGTCTGTTCTCCCTCCTCCGTTCAGCCTCCATCCTCCCCTCCACCTCCAGACGATGAATCTCTGAGGAGGCTGAAGACGAGGACATCGATCATCAATCTGATGTCCTAAACAAACCCTGAATCTACAGACAACACCTCATCCAAGAACTATAAACACAATACATTCTTTTTTATTGACTCTTCAGTATTTTTCTAAAATGAGACGGTTTCAAGAGGATCCTGAAACTCAACCACCACCCAAACCTTCAAACCAGGAAGGGAAATAAAAGTGTATTGCTCTTCACCATCCCCAGCCTCCATCTCAGGGGTGGAGCTTAGAAAAATGGGAGCTGATAAAACTGAAGCTGGTGGGCGTCCGGGGGGAGAGAGATGGTACAATCCAGAGCCGAGACACAATTACCTGTCTAAGCCTTTCATCGACGGAGGGAGATGGAAGGAGAGGATTTAAGGAGACTCCTCTTCATAAATCCTCAGAGAGCTCAGGAACCTTCAACAGTTTAAGGTTTGTATTATATTACTTTCTCAACGCATCTCAGTTCATCCTTTCACCCTTGGCAAAATGAAGATACAGAAGACACAGTACACAATCAGAGGTGACACACTGACGCACATTGACGCATTTTCCACCAGCGGTCAACGCTGGTCATGGGTAAAATAAACCAAGTAGTGCTAGTTGCCAAAAGCAATCAAACCTACTGATAGTGATAGCAAAACCTGATACATTTCCCCCCCCCCCCCATCTGTTTCACAGATGAGAAAAAACAAATAAATAAGGAACTTATGAAGAATATCCTGGCAAAAACTTTATTTTTCACCTGTTCTTAAGTCATAAACACAGGAGAGAAAACTATTTAGATCAGACTTAGAAAATGGATCACCAGAATTTTATGGCCTCTCAGGGCTTCCGTAGATTACAGCTTCTCTTGTGTATGTAAAATCTTAATCTGCAAAGTAACTAGTAACTACAGCAAAGGACGCGTAGAACGTACTGACACCTCAAACTGTACTGTATCTATGCACAGTACTGGAGTTCGTGTACTTGGCAACTTTCCAGTTGTAAACTAATAAAAGCTGGTTGTAAAAAAGGGTGAAAGTGTTCCAAAAGGGGGCGCCACACAGCCGTGACGGCCTGATCCTATGTTCTGTTCAGACGTCATTCATTCAGCCTGCTCCTTGTGTTATCACAGTGCGAGTTGTTGTGGAGACCCGGTGACACCGACATGATGAGAACGTTTGCCGGCTCTGAAGCAAAGATAATTGGAGCTCCACAACAGAACATAAAGAGCAGCAGAGCTCCACAGATCCAGTTATTAAATCTGACGGGCCTCCGATAACCCAGACAAATAAGTGATTATCAGCCGTTTGATTCTCGACCTCTGCTAATTAAATCGCTGTCGTACAAACCAGACGTCACTTTCCAGCACTGCTCCACCATGTAATTCACCAGGAAACATCAGTGTGGAGGAGGGTGGAGCGCTGTTTACTGCTGCATGGTGGCTTCTCTCTCTCTGTTCCAGTTTGAGTTTCAGATCTTAACACTGGAGACTCAGCTGACTTGCTGCACCTGCACCTCAAACTTTAAACTTCCCAGTGCTACCATGCACTGGACTTTTAAAGAACAAACATTTAAATGTCAACGCTTTAAGAATGAATTGTTTTAACAGAGACTTTTTTATTTTATTTTACGCCCTATTATTTATGATGTTTTGCTTTTACACATCCTGGTGTTTACTACAGTTTTCACCATTTTGTGTACTTTGTGTGTCCGTTTTACTGTATTGCTCTGGTTTTTACGTTTTTTTTCTTGCTTTACGTAACTATTTTTCACTGTTTTTTATTTACATTTTGAGTTTTTACAATATATTTTCTTTTTTCTAACCGACTTTTTAACTTTGCTCTTTTTTGACGTTAATTCTTTTACCATATATAGGCTAACTGTATGCTACTGTCTTGTTTACCAGTTCATTTTTTTTTTTTTTTTTTTTTTAAAAACTTGTTTTACCTTCTTTTTTTAAAATAAAACTATTTTACTTTTACGGTTTTCTACAGAGATTTATTTTTTGTTACCGTTTGCTGCTGTTTACTTGAATAGGTTTTTTTGTGATTTTTTTATTTTTACTTTTCTTTTGCTTTTAATAAATCCCGCTTTTTTGTCTTGTTTTTGTATTTTTACCGTTTATAACCAGCTGTACTTTTTTTATTTTTTTTAAACTTAATTGTGAAATTGTGGCGAGTGCAGTTTTTACTAAATATTTGATACACTCTGCTCTCAGAAGAGAATTTGATTTTTGATCTTTAGTCTGAACAGGACATAACTGATAAAAAGATAAACAGATATAAAAGACACACAAACATGACATGATCAGAACACACCTCTGTCACATCTACACACACACACACACACACACACACACACACACAGATATATGAGTGACACACTGTAATGACTTTTCTGTGACATTTCCACACTGTGGACAAATCAATATCCATCTAGAAAGTCCCAGTTGGCGGCGGCGTTACGGCGGTGTGTCGATTCAACAGTCAGCCGTGGACGAACACAAATACTCACAGGAAAAGCTTTCTGCTGCACGACTACTTGCCAATACACCTGAGCGTGTGTGTCTTTTTGTCAGTGTGTGACTGCTGCGTGTTTGGCCTGAGCTGAGCCTGTTAATACAATGTGTTGTCAAGTGCATGTGGATGTAGATAGGTACGTGTGTATGTTTGTATGTGAAAGGGAAGTGACAAGTGGATGACATAATTAAATAAATCCAAACAGTTATGACCCCCACAATGTACTTATTTTGTACACAGAATGCCAGAGAGCAAAACTAAATGTCATCCATGAACCCTGAACTGTCAGAGGCCTCGACTGCGTCATAAAAATGACAACATGCTTAAAGTCCTCATAAAAAAAAATCCTCATCTTACAGCAGAAATCTGAAATCAGTTTCTGTAGGATCTTTTAATTGTGGTTTGAGGCCTGCTGAGGTGTTGTAGACATTCAAATGAAAATAGCACGTGTGAATTTATTATGTGAAACACATTTCACACGTTTATCGTGTGTGTGCGTGCGTGTGTGTGTGTGTGTGTGTGTGGGGGGGGGGGGTGTTAACACATCTGTCAAAAGACAACAGACATAACTGAGAATGATACAGACTGCAGCTATGAGAAACTTCACTGTAACTGTACCTATACTGTAACATGACAAACTCACTAATTCACATTCTCCACATTTTCAGTCACTCAAACCAGTTCTACACCTGCAAACCTGCACCATCAACAGATATCTACTCTGAGTAGTACTAATACTCTAATTCAATAATCAGGACAGCTTCATGGCAATGTTGTATTTTTATAAATGCAACAATGTGAAGTACCTTGATTTGTCAGGTACTTTATTTACTAGATTCACTTAAAAAAACGTACATTCGTATCTGGTTAATATAACTATCACCCACTCCTACATTTTAGATAAACAGGACTGTCTACAGCCATGCTAGCAGCTCCGTGAGGCTGTACTTGATGCTTTGAGCTCAATGCTAACATCAGAATGCTAACATGCTCACAATGACAAATGCTAATACACTGATGTTTAGCAGGTACAATCTATACCATGTTCACCGTCTTAATTTAGCGTGCTTGCATGCTAACATTAGCTAATAAGCACTAAACACAGAGCACAGAGGCTGATGGGAATGCCATTAGTTTTACAAGTATGTACTCATATGACAAACCTTTGAAAACATTTTAAATTTGACCTGAAGGTGGCGCTAGATGGAAATTCAGAGGATCAAAGTTATTTCAATATCTTCTGAGAAGAACATAAACGTGTTTACCAAATGCCGTGGCAATCCATCCAATAGTTGTTGAGACATTTAACCTAAAAGCACAAATGTCCACCTCATGGTGGCGCTTGAGTAAAAGTCAGAGGATCACCAAAGTCAGTAGGATTTATCTTCACAAACAATGAATGTCTAAAAAACATTTCGTGGTAATCAATGGAGTATTTCAGTCTGGAAATGGTGGACCAACCGACTGACATTGCCATCCTGAGCCATGCTACTCACATAATTAATTACATAATCTTCCTTTGGCTGCATATTTATGGTCCTGCACATGTGGATTTTTGCACCAAATTTTCCTATTTCCTGCCTCTTCTCCCAATTTGGTGAGACTACTTTTCATTCCCTGTAAAGTAATGAGACAAGCAGTGTGACTGGCTGAGAGGAAAATGATTCTTCACCTCATCCTGCAATTTATATTCCACCTAACTCAATCTATGTGTGAATGAAAATAGCAAGTGTGCTTTGATATCTACTCACTGTCCTTGTGCAAACCTACTAGATGGTGATCCAGTGGGACCAATGCCACTGTCTCACCAGCATTTCAAAACAGAAATATGTATTCGCGTCTCTGTACCTCATCTGAGTAGTTCAGGACAACCCAAGTCAGCGGGGATGACCCTGCTGCTTCACTGATGACAGCAAAAAGGCATCAAAAGACGCCTTCCATTTTCTATCTGCCAAGCCTTCAATTTCATGTCAGCTCACAATGGGAGTTGAGGCTGAGCGACGGAGGCGCCACACCACGCTGTGATCATCAAAACCCCCCAAAAAGTAAAAGGGACCAAAACCCTGCTTTCCTTTCCCCCACAGTGCTGAGATACGTCTGTCAAAAAGAAAGAAGAAGAAGAATCAGTGTGAAACAGGTTTTCTGGCTCCTCCGTCTGTACGGATCCACTCCGTTAAGTTTGATTCCTAAACCAGAGAATGAAATATGACCAATAAAAATGTTCCTTACAAGCAGCAGCTGGATCTGATGATCAGACTTTACTGTAACAGCAGGAAAACTGAGACGACGTTGAGTCCGGGAAGCACAGCAAGAATTCAATCCTAACCCTTTTAGCAGCCGATTCCTCGCTCTGATCAAATTGCTAAATAACTGAATGGGGCCATTTTTCTTTTTCTTGTATGTTTAATTCTATTGTGGATTTCAGAAATATATTAAACGTGTGATAACAGATACTGTTGGGCTGGATTTATTTTAATACCATTTTCAAAGCCAGAATAGTACACAGACTCATTTCTTAGCGTGGAAAAACCTCTGAAATGGCATCCAAACCATCACGGCAAAGTGAAACTCTGCAATGAAACGCAAATTATTTTAGGGCTAATAAATATGTAAGGCAAACTGGGATGGACTGCTGCCTTTAAATGAACAGTTAATTTACAAAAAACTCTTATCTAAGAAAAGACTAAAATGACTTTTCTGCAATGAGAGCTGCCTATCAAGTTAAGTTATCCTTTATTGATCCCCATAGGGAAATACATTCTCTGCATTTAACCCATCCAACCCATAAGTGTTGGGCAGTGTGGGCAGCCACTGTGCAGCGCCCGGGGACCAACTCCAATTCTAAGCCAGTGCCTTGGTCAAGGGCCCTGACAGGAGAATTAACCTAACGTACATGTCATGATGGCGGGGGAAAGCACCCGGAGGAAACCCACGTGCAAACTCCACACAGAAAGGCGACGGTGCTAACCACTGAGCCACCGTTACGACCACAGACTTCTACGATTTTTTGCAGAAAGAAACTGGGCATTCTCAAAACTCTGGTTTAGAAACCTTTGTGTGGGGCAATTTTCCACTGCTTCCTTTTTTGACAGACACTCTCAGTGTCTCAATGAGGCAGCGAGCGGACTGCCAAATGCCACCACAGGAAGGGATCTACAGCATCCACAGGCATATGGTGCTGTTTACGCAACACCACTTGAGTTTACTTGTGCTGAAAAAACACATCTGCTCAGCACAGCAATGCGACGACGAGCGAGAGATGCACCCACAACAGCCAAACGATGCCTCAGTCTGAAGGAAATAAATTAGCAACGAGGACACACTGGAATAGAGTTCAGTTTTTCGTCTATGGAGCTGTTAGAATCATAGTTTTCACTCCACAAAATTGACTTTTAAAGCACTGCAATAAGAAAGACAGAGGCAATGACATGGTAGCAAGGAGTAGCAAAACTGTAACAAAGCAAAATCATGTTAAGGTGAGTGCACACTCTTAATGTCTACCAGATCAGCTGGTGTAAAGTAATAGATATACTACAGGATACCACAATGAGATTTAATGTTGGTGTGTCCACCTTCCTCTAGAGGGGAGACAATTTTGTATTTTGCCCCTGTGTTTCAAACCATTCAACAACAGGTGAATCTACAGTGTCTTAATCAGTGAGGATTTACGCTGCAAAGAGAGGAGTACGACAGAAACTGTGCATGATGTGAAGAGGTGGAAAGAGTTGTTAACCTTAATGATGAGCTGGAGGTGTGCTCATTCTCTGTTGCCTGCAGCACTTCAACAGCTCACCATGGCTGCAAAAAATGTAAAATGATCCGCCGACGAAAAGCGCAGAAAGTGACTACATTTTTTGTGATCAATGGCAGCCAGCGCTAACCTCGGCTGGTCACAAATACATTGCGTTCACCACCCTGTGGTTTGCCAGCTGAATGCTATTAATATGAAGCAGCAGCATGAAATGTTGCAGTTACTCAATACAGCTCTAATACGGCTGCAAAGAGCCATCATTGAACTGGGAGGCCAATATCAACGAGACAATATTACAAACAAAAACACTGGATCATGTGCGACATTGTTTCCTCTGAATTTACTGTGCATGTGCAGGTAAATCTGAATCCATCGCAGGAATGGTGAACTCGATCGATAAAAACTACTATACAGAGAGGTAATTACAGAATGTAAATACATTGAATGGCTACAGCAGAAAAATGCGAATGTATTTTGTAAATGTCATTTTGATACATGAATATCTTTCGGATTTACAACTTTAAGAAACCTGCAATGCATGCTGATTATTTTTTCCAAGAATCTAAATTAGATTGGCTGTACTAACGTTGATGTACGTCAAATGTGCAGAGTGCAGCTTTATAATGTTACTGCTAATACTAGCATTGGATTGCATCAATATTAAATGCCTCAGATCAGAATCAACATCAAAATCTGATGTTCTAGAGACACATCAGCAGCCTGTAATGAGACAAACGTGCGGAGGCATGTGACCAAGGACAAACAGATCAGAGAGGACAGCAGAGGACCACAGAAAGAGAGAAGACTACATACATCATGACATACATCTCGTGACTGCAGCTGCAGAGGAGTGATGGCGAGCGTCCAGCAGTAGACTGAAGCAGTGGACTGTTTAATTACCATATACCATCCAATTTATGGAGCTCTGCCATGCAGCTATACTGAGCACAGTGAGCTGCCTTCAGGTCTGAGCATCGTAGAGCAGAGAGACACTGTCACAGTCTGCCCTGAAGCTCAGACCTCTGCGGTCAGTTCTGTGATTTTAATCTGGGCTAATTTGGCCATTGTTTACTTCCTAAAAACTGTACGCTGCTTGTTAAGTTTACAGCTACATTTATAAGAGGGTGTTTGTCTTTGGGGGACAGAAGATTTTTACTCACAACACTTTGAAACAAAAGTCATCTCTGTGTTTGCAGTTGGTTTGAAGATTTCCCAGAAGCATCAGTCAAAACGTGAATCTTTTAATGCGTTTTCTTTTTGTGTCTTTTCTGCATTACGAATGAGATAACAGAGCTAGCACCAGTGATTAGCCGGAGGCTCAGAAGGTGTATAAACGTGACAAAAAAGTTGGCTAAGCACATTTCCAAAAATGATTAATGACTAAATTAAATGTTGAATTAAGTATTAATTACATTACTTATCCCTAAATAAGGTTAAAGTTCTCCACTGTGGAACAAGACTATTCAAATGTCATATGTTGTTCTTAAATTGGAAGAACTACCTCAGCTTTACTCTATTTAAACCATGGATTTACTGTACATTTACACTGATTAATACACTGACAAGGGGCTCAGGTAGGATTTGCAAACATCAGTCTCTCGCCGAACTAAAAACAAGTCATCCAAGTCTCCAACACGTGACGTTAAATAGACACTGCTCCTGATGACCGTGTGCGGGAGCAAGGTTTTGGTGGAAACTGTTGCTCTGCTCTGGATGACTGACCAGAGACCGACTGGGTTCATTAAAATGTATTCAAACTATCCGACATGATTTTAAGAACAAAGAACCTACTTTTGATTGCGTAAAAGATGCACATTTACAGGCCTATTACAGGACTATCTGTAAACATGGGATTTATAGAAGGAGAATGATATTTTTGCCTTGTTTAAAAGAAAGTAAGTGAATAGGTAAATACATTTTAAAAAGAAGGAAGAGAATCCGCCCTCAGAGCACAGTTTCTATTATTATTATTATTATTATTATTATTATTCCTTCTCTTCAGGACAGCCACCTTCATTTTCACATGGTATCCATTACAATTTCCTCTTATAGTCATGTGGCGCACATTTAAGTCACACTTCAGAAAATATATGTTTTAGGTGGATTGATGAGGATGATTTAGCTATGCCAGAAAATCTGATAATAGTGCACACATTGTGGTCATTTAGGGTTTTGGCTGAAGAGCTATCCCTGTGATTTTGAGGATTCTTTATTCACAATTCACATCTTTAAAAGGGCTGTAATTAATAATCTGTCATTATTTTTTCGACTCTTCAATTGATGGTTTCGTTTTTAAAATGTCTGGGGAAAAAAAAAAAAAAAAAAGAGAAAAATGGCCATCACCAGGTCCCAAAGCCCGAGTTGGTGTTTCTTGAATATGTTTGTTTTGTCTGACCAACAGTCCAAATCCCAAAGTCACTCACAATACAATGATTTAAACCAGAAAAAAAGCGATGAATTGATCACCAAAAATATCTTTAACGCAAAAAAGAATCTGGTTGGAGAACTAAAAACAACAACCAGAGCCTGAACTGGACCTAAAAAGGTGCCAGTACCCTAATTCAGCAGTTGCATGACCTGATCATCACGTGTCTTGCATATGTTTATATTTATACACATATCTTGATAATATATCCCACTTCAAATGTATTTTTGTACGCACTTCATTACATAGACGGGCGTTGTTTTTTCCTTCCCATATTCTGCAAAGACTCGTCCATACCCTGCCTCTGATTGGCTCTGACCCTGACATTTTTTCTAACCCTAACCATCTCCCTCCTCATGCCTAAACCCAACCAACTAAACCAACAAAGGCAACCAACACTAACCAATGAGACGCAGAGTAGGGCGGGTCTTCGCAGAATGCCGGTGGGAAAAAAGATCAAGCGTTACGGGTGGGTTTAGGGGTGCGTAGCTGGACCTAGACTCACCAGGAGGTGGCACTACACAATAAGAAGTGCCGGTACTCAGTACAGGTGAGTCCCGGCCCATTTCAGGCACTGACAACAACAAATAAACTGCAACAGAGGATTAATCACACACCCTTAAACTACTAATCACATTTCAGTCCATTTAAAAATGCAAAAAACAACTGACAGCTGGTCAAAGGACCAAAAACACACACTCTCATTAAATACTGCAAACTAAAGCAGCATCATAAATCATTAAAACAACGTCTTGGCTCAGGAAGGGTGCAGCGATCAATACTTAGTGAAATAACCCCAATTGTTTATCACGGCTTTGCTGGGTCTTGGCATGCTCAATCAAGAGCTGATCAATGTACCTTATGAAGTTTAATCAGGTTTGTGCTGGAATTTAACAAATACACGAAGCAGCTGTGAGGCACTGAAGAGGTTTGAGATCCAACACAATAAATCATTTTTTTGTTTTTATTATTTTCATAACCAAGCAGCTTTAATAAGTCCTTTTCAACAACAGGAACATATGTCCCGACATGACTTCTGCAGGGTGTACTGCCTGGGCTAAATGTCTGCAATACTCTTACAAACTGTGATGTTTCAGCGTCTGTCGTCATGTGTCAGTGAGGTTTATGAGCAGTGAAGCTTTCGAGTCAGAAACAGCCTTTTAAAAGAAGCTGTGTGTCTTTTAAACCGGAGCAAATCCAATTAACTGGGACTGCCTCTGAATGAATCTCTATCAGCAATCAAATCTTCTCAATCTGCCAGAGACTGAATTAAACTGATCACATTAGGACTTCAGCCATGGGCATATCAATTAATCCTGCAGCACAAGAAAGAGACTCCAGAAACCCGGCATTCTGGGAAGCACAGTGGTCTCAATTTACCCCATTTCATCTGGAAACGTGAGAACATCGGGTCTCTGGCTTCAAAAGCTTCCCTGTGAGGCTGCGAGTGTGAAACTGAGCAGGTAACAGGAGCGCAGGTCAGATCATGAAAAAGGCACACGTTTACAACATCCGACCTCAAATTCTAGGACTGATTTTAAACCTGGATTCTGCGTGTGCATGTTGCACTAACAGTGTTAACCTGAGATCCATTTTCAACTTTTATTTAGTCCTTTCTAAACCTAGATTAGCGTAAGCTCTGGTGCACAAAACTGTTGAAGAAATAGTTTGAGATTTTGGGGAAATAAACGTATTCACTTTCTGGCAGAGAGTAAGACGAGAAGAATGATACCACTCTCATGTCTGTAGGCTAAATATGAAGCTACAGCCAGCAGCCCCTTAGCTTAGCTTAGCATAAAGACTGGAAACGGGGGGAAACAGCTAGCCTGGTTCTGTCCAAAGGTAACACAATCCGCCTACCAGCACCTCTAAAGCTCACTAAAGAACGAGTTATATCTGGTTTGTTTTATGTGTTTCGAAAACGACAAAGAGCCATTTTACAGGGGATTACGTGCCAGACCACAGAGACATCACTTCCTGTCTAGCCTCTGTTCCACCAGCTTCTGTAACTCAATGCAATCTCTCCTTCAGCATTCCTTTAATCTGTCTTTCTGAAAAACATTAAACGTGTTCCTGGGGTTTACTTTCCATATTCTAAGACAAATCGCCATCCACTATAGCAGTTGTCCATATCCATAAAATTCATCAACGCTCTCTTTTAAAGTCATTTTCTTCTTCTACAGAGTTTACAACAATATTAGACCTTTTTTTTTTTTAATTTAAACTACCGTCCTTATCTCAACATATGAAGTGAGCCACACAACCTATTGTTGAGCAAGGCTCTGTTCCAAGGAAAAGAAAGACAAAAAGAAACACCACATTAATGTTTGAATACATTTTTCATATATACATATATTTGAAAAGTCATTTTACATAATTAAAATACATTTTACAATTTTTAAAAAAATCTCAAATATCATCAATGTACTTGTCATTCAATTTCAACAAAACAGTAATTATGCTTAATGTTACTTTTGTATCTTTTAAAATAGATCAGCTAAATCAATCAATTGCTGAATTGCATTAATTAGAAATTAATCCCTGGCCAATAGATTCCTACCATCACTGCAGTATGTGAAATCAAACTATTTATACTGTCCAGCCAATCAGGATGCACTTTGCAGTTTGTGTTAATGCAGTTCCACCAATCACACTGAGGAGGCCGAGTGAGGTATGAAGTGGGGGTGGAGCCAAACAGCAGACCTGATCACTCTATTCAGCAGTGCTATTCAGCACCAACGTTTGTTTATCCACATGCTACCTCTGACGCCATTGGTCAGATTTTAATGAAACCCTGGCAAATGTAGCCTCAAGCACATAAGCTAAGAAAGTGTGTGTGTGTGTGTGTGTGTGTGTGTGTGTGTGTGTGTGTGTGTGTAGGATCACTTACACTGTAAAGGTCAAGGAGGAAAGTAATTTTAGTGATGAGCCCCATTTATCCATGGAAAGTAGGTTAATTGTAATTATAACTTGAGCTATTTGTTAATTTTGACCCCATCTGCACTGACCAAACTGGTGTCGTTTATTCGTCAGGTCCCCGGTGTGTAAAGGCCTTAAGTCAGTCCTCAAAGATACAAGGACTGGAATCGTCAACCCAAGTGCAATAAATGGCACGACAACGCTAAACATGTCCATCACGAACATGAAATCATCCCTTCAGCCAATCAGTGCAATTCTGAAAATGAACAAACAGCAAGAGACTCCTCCTTCCCTGAAGCTGCGCCAAAATCCAACCAATGACGTATATTTGATCCATAATCCCTCAAACAAAGCCTCTTTCTCAGGACCTGTTCAAATAAAGACACAAGGAGAAGACAGAAGCTGCTACCACTGGTCATTTTAGTGACCGCTATATTGACTCCACAGCCGACATTTGCATTAAAAATGCATTAATCTCTAAACAGAATCTCTCTGCTATTTTTGGTTACTGAAAGGGCCGGAGAGTCAAACACACAGTCCAATGGTACCTACAGCGGCTGCTGGGGAAAATCCCTTAAAGGGCCGGTTCATTTTGGATTTTTTTTATGATTTCTTCCAGAGAAATAATTTCTTTTTACAAGCTTTGAGTGCCATAACGAAACAATTCAATGCAAAGATCTCAGAGACATATCTCAAAACCTGGACAAATACAAACATGGCTGAATGGTTTGACAGTACCAGGGGAAAGACGGTCTCAGAGACAAACAGAGACACTGCACCAGTTTAAACATCAAAACTGAAATTGAACTGTAATATGTGCGGCACAAGTTGGCTGAAAATGACAGCTATCTTTCCCCAATCTGGAGTCATGAGCAAATTCCCAGCTGTATTTCTGATATTTCTGATTTACATTTCTGATATATGAAAAGTAAAGTAAAACAAACGAGAAGCATAACTGACGTAATATTAATCCGTTTGATCTGTTATTCAACGCCTAATTGTTCATCTGTGCTGATATTCTCACCTTGGTGCTTTGTATCTGAGTATCTCAGAGTGTGTTTGTGTGTGAAAGTGAACGCATGCTCCAGTGCTGTGAGCAGTATGTGTGCATGTAAAGAGACGTCCTCCTGCTCAGTCAGCTAAATGTTGCAGTCAGCTATTGTGTCATGTGTGTGTGTGTGTGTGTGTGTGTGTGTGTGTGTGTGTGTGTGTGTGTGTGTGCTTTGCATCCAAGTGTGTTTGTTCGTGCTCTTGTACTTCTAGCATTGTGAGGACTAATTTGAACTGTATACAGAGTGAGGACATTTTTGGACATTACGTCCAGTCCTCTCATCTTCAGAAGGCGATTTATTGGAGCATTAAAGTCTCCTTTTAGAACCAAGGTCAGAATAAGTTGAAAGTTCGGGTTAGGTTTACACATTTAGTTGCTAGACGTGAGTTCCAATCAGGGTCCTCACAAGTATAAAGGTACAAACGTGTGTGTGTGTGTGTGTGTCTAGCAGCGAGGTAGCAGGGACTTATTTGAGCATGAAAGACAACAGATGACCTCTGGTGCTTCAGCACTGCTGCCAATCAAACATCTGCCAGCCTGAGGCTCAAGGACGACCGCAAACCACCCAAACAACCACACACAGTCCTTCATGCTCAGATTCACCTGGACACCGTCTGCACACTGACAGTCTACATGTAGAGGACACGTTACTGGCTGAGGAATGTTACAGTTAAAAATGTGTAAAACTCTGTCAAATAGACAGGTGTCGGAGAGCTGAAGCCGCTTGTAGATGCATTCAACATCTTCAGTCAAAGTATGGAAGGTATCATGGAATAGTTTGGAAGGCGTTTCCAAATGGGTGTTACTGTGACTACAGCTGCACCATCAAAACAGTCACCTGTGAACACAGAAGGTGGGGCTGGTGAGTGGCTCGTTAAATTTTCATGTTCATGTTTCAGAAACCATCTTAATAGCAGGATGGGGGGGAAATATTTTGTTGAACCAAGAAAACAAAACACTATTTGTCAGGTGATTTAGTTTGTGATAAGAGCAAGGTCATATGAATGGGACAATGACGTAGCTAAGAGCTTACTGAGCAGTATGCTAATAATTATACAAATAATGGCCATTATTAGCAGTTTGTTTTGTTTTCTTTTTTTTAACAATTTACTGAAATTTACATTCAGATGTTTCAAAAGATGAATATGAGTTTAAATCTACAGCATTTCATTGTTTTATTATAAGTAATCACTGATCAATTCCTGGACCTTTTTTTGGAAAAATAAGAACCAAAAAATCTAGACAAAATTCTGCACAGCCAAGCTGATTTAAAAGAAAAAAATAAATCTATACATCCTGTAGACACAAATATATGAATTAAAACTTATATTTACCAGAATTTAAGATATCCTGAGTATAAACTACATGAATTTGGGGGCATTTTAAACTTTCAGGGCCTACATTGATGTGTGAGTCAGTCCCATACAGACACACTGCAGCTGCTGAAGAGAACAGCAGGAGCTTTAATTCATAAAAACAATAACAAGAGCTACAAATCATCAATCACCAGCGTCACATTGAGGCCCATCCCTAACTCGTTACGACAACATGAAATCTGTGCCGTGGCACCGATTGGTCTCGAGGTGTGTCAGTCGAGCGGAACCACACAGCTGATTGGACGGTTGGGATGAGTGGGCTCGATGGCTCAGACACAGAGCAGATCAATGGCTGCCGCCATGCATGCTTGTTCACCGAGACACAGACCTGGACTGTTAGCCTCCCTTACTCTGTCACTGTCTCTCTCACACACACACACACACACACACACACACAGGGGTACAGCAAGGCAGTGCGCACACACAGACACAGGCAAGACACAAATTAAAAAGCAGCCCCCTACCCGACTCGTTGTTCTCTGAATCCATCTTGTTGGCGGCGAAGCAGAATACGGCCTGCCAGGTGGACCTCAACGCCACTGTCTCTCTCTCTCGCTCTCTCTGCGTTTCCTCTCTCTCTCTCTCTCTCCCCCTCTCACAAACAGACTCTCATCTCTGACCTTGCAGTGTTTGTGTTTCCCCTCGCCGGCAGCAGCAGCAGCAGCTGTGCTGAAAGCTGCAGGTGAAGCTGTGGGAGCGCACTAAAGAAGCTGCATCTTGGCGTGTTGTCAATTCGGCAGGTAGCCTTCTATTGCAGTTTGAAAGACTCTCACCGTGTGCTACTGCGTTCTCGTTTTGCTGCGTTGTCTGCCAGAACTTCCTGTGACTGGCCCGAAGGTCCGAACCATCCAAAAACATGTTTCCACACCAAAGACGAACCAAAACATGGTTCAGTTTGATCCAGACCGAGACCACCTCTTTTCATCAGACCAAGGTTCGGCTGTTTGGTCCGAAAATCCAGACCAAACGACGTAGGTGTAAAAGGGCCCTTAGGCGCTCTAGAAAGCAATATATCAAAAAGGTCCTCACAAGTATAGAATACTCATGACTCTGGGGTTGTGAATGTCTCTTTACATTTTCCACACACACACACACACACACACACACACACACACACACACACACACACACACACACACACACACACACACACACACACACACACACACACACACACACACACACACACACACACACACACACACACACACACCTTCATTTTGAGGGGTCACATGTGAAGAAGGTTGGAGACCACTGGTAAAGATTGAGTTCAACACCTTTAATTCTGTTAGAGCAGCTCACAACAATCAATCAAAAAGTAAATTGAATTTTATCTAAAAAAGACCTAGCTTTCCTTGCTTAAATCAATTACTGACGACAGAGGGAAAACAACTTGCACTTCCACTTTAGTAGAGAAACACAGCCTACTAAATTTAATTTGATGGAAACTGGTAAAAGCCTCATATCTCCAAATATATACACACTTTTCCAGAACAAAGCTTTGTTTTCAGCTCGACTCAGAGAAGTTATAGCTTTCTACAACATGAACATCTGCCAGTTTGTGAGGTTGCCACATAACAACAGCAACATGCAGTTTTTGTCCTTTAATGAATGGATTTAGATTTGCTTGCCCTTCAACTCACAAATGCCAAAAACCCAGTGGTGACCAGCCAGAGTTCACTGACAAACTGACACATTTAAGCCGGATTTAACGGACCGTGATGCACTCACAGTCTAAAGGCCAGTTCAGACCAAAGATTCGCGACAAGACGAGTTGAAACTTCAGTCTGCAACGCTCTAAAACCTGCCAGTTTACACCGATGCGACTAGACGGACGGTGTATCGTTTCCATAGCAACAACTCTTTGTACTTTCGTTCCAACAGCCGGCTTTTTAGGCATTTTTGTATTTGTAGCGTCTTAAAATATGAATGAGGACAGTGATAGTGAGTTACTTGCTACAGCTGCTTTTCTAGTATAGATGAAATGGCAAAAACACAAAAAAGCGGAAGGGTCGAGATGACCAGCTGACCAACTTCGCTACGACCTGATTGGCTGTTGAAACAGGTGATGTGCCTTACGTTCTAAAACCAACTGGAGAATTGACAAGCTGAGTCGCAGGCGGCACCATCAGCCGGCTTGAGTCAAGCTGAGACGGGCCGGATCACACCGCTGCAACGTTCTAAAACGGTTTCGATTATTGCATACTATTATTTTCCTTATGGATTAGTTTTTTTCTCAATTAATCAATTAATTAGTCTTTGAAATGTCAGAAAATAGTGAAAAATATCTATCCCAGTTTATTGAGTTTTATCGGACCTACTGTCCAAAATCCAAAGATATTCCATTTATAATGATATAAAACAGAGAAATGCAGAATATCTTGGCACATATCAATATCTGAGGGGCTGAAAGGAGCAATTTGTGCTTGAAAATTTACTTTTTTACCAAACGATTAAATCAGTCATCAAATCATAGTTGCCAATTAATCACAGCCGCTCTATTACAGTCCCAACATTTTCAATGACTACATCTTGTCCCGATGGCTGCAGAAAGTTTCATCACTTTTGCCACAGACTTAACAAACAGCATCTCACATCCAAAAAAGGACAGACTGCAGAGCCGGAGGGATCGCACAGCGAGAGTCTGGACGGCCACTGTGTTGGTCGCATGTGCTCTGAAAACAAATACATGATGCAGTGAGAGCTGAGGAAGAGGAATGAGGATGACTTGACCTCTCTACATATATGACGCTCTTTGCTTTTCTAACTGATAATTTAGCTGAAAGGCATTTTGGGAGCTGTAGTTATTATAATAGGTGAAAATGGCATAGTACAGTAGGTACTGTGTGAGTCTGCACCACAAACAGGCAGCAAAGAGACTGCAGAGTTTATATTAACAGCAAAATAAATGTAATCTATATGGTGATTTGTACACAGACTGTGAACAAAGTACCGTTTCTGTTAAATGATTTTTCCAAGCACGTCGTTCCCTTAAGTGAAGGTTAGCAGGTTAGACTGACACATCAGGCTGAAATTAGCCTTTTGATAAATACTAAATATTGGCCAGTAAATGTCATCCACCTGAAATACAAATATAATATTTTTGTAGCTGAGGAGAAAGAGTAGAATGAACTTTGCATAAACAATTATGAACTTTCAAACTCAACATGGACAAGAAGTCCTTTGACCCTTAATAGGTGATATTGACCAAAATATAAAGACAGCACCAAAATGTAGGCTATATATTGTCATACTGTCTACTGAAAAAACGCCCAGGACAATATCCAATAAATGGCTGTAACTAACTGAGGAAAAGTTACATTTGCACCGAACTTCACATGGAGCTCCAAAACACCTAAAAACAACTTTTCACATTGAAAAAATAAAAATTCCCAGGCTGACTATGGAGATATTCAACAAAACAAGTTTTTTTCACTGGGCGTTTTTTTAAATGTCAAATATGGTATGCTCGCACAAAGGCAATGCATGATGGTGACTTCACACTGCACCAGAAAGAAAGAGTAGGTTCCCCTGAATCATATGATGTGTAACACCTGATACTGACTGAAAGAATGAGCTCAGAATTGGCAAAAATATAAAACTATGTCCAGGCATTTCTTTGTCTATGTAGGTTTAAGAGGGTTAAGGTGCTCAGAAAAAATGGAAATTTGAACATCTATAGTTTCAAATGGGCAACCTCCATCTGCTGAGAAAGAGTGTGTGATACGATCGAGATCTCCAGAACAGCGACTAAATAGACAAAGTGTTTTGTCATCTACCGTCTCCAAGGTCAAGAATGAGCTTTCAGTCTTTAATAACATCATATTATTTTTAATAGTTTCTGTCTGATAACTTTTAGGAGAGCAACACCTCAAAATCATAGATAAAAAGAACATATACATGATATCAATTGTGTATGTGGACAAGTCAAATATGCAATATTATTACCAGTTTCATCAAGGATATTTAGGATTTTTAGCCACAAGCTAGCAGCGTAGCTGTGGGGATGTCAGCCGGTTTGGTCCACCAAATTTCATCAGTCCATTCATGCTCCCCTCAGGATGAATTGTAATAACTTTATGGATCCTCTGACCTTTCATCTAGCACCATCATCAGGTCGAAAATGTCATTTGTCCACTTCTTTGGTTTATGACCAAATACCTTCAAAACTAATGATATTCCCATCAGCCACAGCTGTACTTTGTGTTGAGTGCTAATTAGCAAATGCTAGCATGCTAACACACTAAAATAAGATGAACAAGGTAAACACTGTATTTGCTAATGCTGTATTGTCAGTGTAAATAAGTTAGCATGCTGACATTAGCATTTAGCTAAAACCACCGCTGTGCCTAAGTACAGCCTCACAGAGCTGCTAGCATGGCTGTAGACTATGTATTTCTCAGATGTGGGATACACTTTCAGTATCAGTATTGCAATGCATTTTCAATATTTCCAACAACATTAGACATTCAAATTGAAATATTTCAGTATTGCTAATGTGAAAACACTTGTTTTTGTCATTTTAAATGCTGTTTGAACTACAAAAATACAACAACATGAGTGATATGCATATTATTTGTGAAACTATTCCTGTGAGCCAAAAAGCTTTTTGTTTGTTTCAACATCAAAGTCCTCTGATTCAGTACATTGTAATTTGCACACAAATACTTTGTCGTTAACCTGCACATGGAGGCGTTTTTAATTCTAACATACAGTCACTTCTGCATGAAAAACAGAAAAGGTATCAACTGAAGTAAACCTGTTATTCCCTGCTCAGCCATTTCACATGTTGGTGTTGTTCTGCTGCAGTCCTGCTGCTCAACATCTCTGTACCGACACCTGTCTGATGTTGATAGAGACACAAGCAAACATCCGACTACAAAACAGGCCAGAGGAAAACTGTAAAATCCTTCAAAAAGTGCAGAAAAGCGGCAAGCCGGGCGTCACACAACAAGCAGACAAAGATAAAAGCTTCTCTCTCTGCAAAGATGTGACCGGCGGAGGAAACAGAGGGAGGCACGTCTCCTTTGAAGTTATATTTAGGCCAAATCCTCCTTTGCAGAACAAACTGTCTTCCACTATGCATACAAATCACAGCCAACAACTGAGGGAGGACCCGTCCTAAGAGCACAGGAACCGACTACACACGTACAATTAGCCGGCGGAGCATCAAAACAACGCAGGCCCGCTGGGTTTGATTCACTTTGATTCCTTCTGCATCTCGAATCCTCCAGTTCCACCTGGGACACAGATGCATGCTGGGTGACTGGATTCGGACGCAACTTTTAAGATCTGAACACACAGAAACCTGCAGGTGGTCCGGATCCAGTTAGACACACTTAACAAACTGGAAATGTAAAGCACTTCCAACACTCAAAGTTTTTCCTCTTTTGGAGTCATGTGAGCTTAAGTGAACATTTTGTTGACCTTGAATGCATCCCACTTTGTGTCCTCAAAAAGGTGTAATTGTTTCACTTCTGATTGCCAACTGAAGTCATTTAAAAAGACTACCTTTACAATTGCCTTTTTAATGACTATTTTGCTGTTACCACTTCAGTTCTGCCTTTTTTCCTCATTTCCTTTGGGGAAAACAAACGCACTTTGGGTGACTGGTTTCTCAAATGGCTGGTAATGAGGATGCTTGGTGAACACTGCTTATCGGATGGGGCTACAGCTGTAACATTTTGTAAGAACAGTAAAAAGGATTCCAGGATTATACAGTTCTGCAGTTCTGTTTCCCAGTGTCCCACTATACTAGCACTATAGAGCCGATTTGGCCAAAATGTAGTACGCTGTAAGCAAACAAAAGCAAAATCTGCAGTATGCCAAAAATACCCAGATGTCACACTGATCGGAAAAAATCTCAGTATGCATCGAACCAGTCTACCTCGCCTACTGTGTCCCACAATGCAAAGTGCTGGCGGTGGTTTGCCATTAACGTTATGTAAACTTTCACTTATTTCACCTCAGCAGTCACCAAACTCTGTTTCTGAACAAATCTGAGGTGAGAAATAAGCAACCATCTTCTCATATCAGATCTACAAGGCCTCATTTAAAAGTTTGTCCCGACCTTCGCGAGGCGATCCGACCGCTAGCCTATTAGCTTACTACTATAATTTCCCATTCAGGTTAGCGAGTTGGCTAACATTAGCTTGCAGTTTAGTGCATACAGCCTTTGGTAGCTCATTAGCCGCCAGCGTCTAGCTTTCCCAACAAATGCTGTTCTAATAAACTGAGCAGGGAGGTCTGAGTTGCTGCAGCTGGACCCTTTTGTTGCCGTTAGCCATGCTACTGTTTACTCCCACTTTCCAAAACCGGCTAAGCCCGGCCTAGCATACTGCAAAATAAAATTGATTTGACAGTTTCACACTACATACTACTATGAAAAGTGAGTTTGTCGTTAGTATGTAGTAGGCGGTTTCCAATACAGCAAGAGAAACTGTTTCAGGATAGAAATGAAGACTAATCTGTCCACCTTCAGTACACAGCTTTTCTCTGGAAGCAGATTACTCTCTGCAAAGTGAGGAAAAACACCAAGGTCTCAACACAAAAACGTGTTTCCCAGCGGGCGTCCTTCCATCCGTCCGTTTATCTCTGCATATCAAACCATGTGCTTATCTGACTGCTCAGTCGGTCTACATGAGCAGCAGCAGCAGAGAGTGTGAGTGACGGCAGCGACGGCGGGTTTGTCCTACATAATGACTTAATTGAGGTGGTTAACACTTTGAGGATAATGACAGCCTCTAGACCACAACAGACCCAGGAGCGAGAGCTACGAAATGGAGCAGCACACGCACGCAGAGGAAATCAGTGTCGATTATTAATAGCAGCAGCACTAAACGCAGCACTCCACATCGACGCAGGTCCGTCCACTTTCTGTCTGTGTGACTCAAACACACTTCAAACAATTATAAGTCACCGCTGAAAGTGGATGCTATATGTTCGTTTGATTTGTCCAACACACACATAAAATTAGCAACAATAGCTAACAGCAGAAACACCTAATTCAGCATTAAATCTAACAGTATTTCATGTAAAATCAGTGTATCAGCATCAGTGACAGTGAACACAACAGGCAGGTTAAAACCTTCTGTTCACATTTCTGTAACACACAGTTCTTTTGTTTCCGAGATCAAGAATTAATTTTCAGTCTTACCTTTTAAAGGAATCATGGACGAGAAAGTCCTCAAAGTGCCCAATAAAATGGACACTTGGACATTTAAATTTCCACGACAACTGGTCAAAATCCATCAGGTTAGGAAGACTGAGCGATATGACTGAAAGCTCCAGTTTTTTAAAGTGTTTTTAAGGTGTTTAAGAACTTCTTATACCGACAGGTGGGTGGTATTGTAAGAGGGAGGGAGAATTAGATCACAGCAATAAATGAGATGCAACTATTTTATTTATTTACTTACTCAATGTAGACATTTTACACATTGTGCGAAATAATTAATTCAGTATATCGCCCAGCCCTACTACTAAGTGATTCAGGGATGTCTAGCTAAAAACGAAGTTAACGGAAGTAACTGAAAAATCATCTGCATCTCTGCAGCTTGAGACACACTGAGTAATGATCCTCAGGATCCAACAGGAACAAATCAAAGAGAATTTCATGCTTTTCCAGAATTTTTAACCTGATCAGGAACTAACTAACTAAGACCAGCGACAGCATAACGATCACAGTCAGTTCATACTGTCTGCAGTGTATTTGTCCACGTCAGACACACACATACAAACACACTGACCCATTCTGTCGCATTGGCCCATCAGGGATCGATGGTGAAGGTGTCACATTACCGCTAATGTAATCAGCAGTTTACCACTGGGAGTAATTACAGAGCAGACACGAGGCCCGCAGGCCTGCAGAGTCCTTGAAGCTGCCCGCAGCAAAACGCCAAGATCCAGACACATCAGCAGTCTGAAATACCAGCTCCACCTCCTCCACCTCACTGCTCCAAAACATAAAAGAGCCCATCTGGAGGGGCCACAGACTCCCATTTCTCATCCTACTTCGTGTGTCTCAGCAGCCAACTGGGTTTTTAAGAGAATCGTTCTCCAGTAAACAGCAGCTGGTTACCTGCCAGAGCAGCTGCTGGAGAAGAAAGGCGAGGGCGCCCAAAGTCCAACGTTCGCCAAATAGACACACACACACACACACACACACACACACACACACACACACACACACACACACACACACACACACACACACACACACACACACACACACACACACACACACACACACACACACACACACACACACACACACACACACACACCTTCTGAAGCCTCGTATCTTGTTTATTTACGCTATGCTCTACTAGGCGCGTGTTCAAGATTAGAGAGGTTAAAGTCAGGACAGAGGAATGAATGAGTCGGAGGATTTAGACAATGTTTGATTATCATAATGCTTCTTATGGTGAATTGTAACACAGCAGCCGTATCTACAGCTGACAAAGTTACAGAGACTGCAAGACAATGGGGAAAATGTTGAATTATTGAAAAAGACACGGCCTACACCAGAGAGACAACAGAACTCCTGTCAGCTGAAAATCCCTGAGACTGAAGCTCAACACTTTTCATGTGACTAATCTTTCTGTGTGGTGGGTGTGAAATTTAAAAACAAAAGGCCTTGGACACCCCAGGCTTTACAATGCATTTCTAACGCCTGCTGCTCCAGCTGAATGCAAGTTTGATCGTAAGTTGGAGTATGAAGTCCAAATTAAGTGCTATGCTATAAATATCAAGTGTTAACAGGTAACTCGTTGCAACTAACAATGTTTTTTATTATTATTATTATTATTATTATTATTATTATTATTATTATTATTATCATCATCATCATTATTTTTACACAATTCATTTTTTTAATTGATTTATTGTTCAGTCAGTAAAATATGGAAAAAAATAGAGTCTGCTCACTAGATAATGCTCACATGAACATTTATTAGTACACCACCATGTGACTGTAATACTAATTCTATACTAATAAATGTTCATGAGTGCATTATCTAGTGCAGGGGTTTTCAAAGTCTGCTGTGGGGCTCCCCTCAGACAAAGCTTGGAAAAAAAGCATCCCTTCACCTTTAGTTTACTTGCTTAGTTTCGCTCAGTTCCTGGATGCCTATGTGATCATTATTATGTTATTTGATCCCACAGACACTCAACAATTGAGCCATGATAGACCAATATTGCTGTTTGACAAATATACATAAGAGGTCTGTCCTGAGGCATTTATTAGTTTCTGACTCTGAGAAAAACAGTACAATTCCCCAAAACTACTGAATCTCTTTAACCAAATCACACACATTTAGGCTATGTGATCTCCTTGATAACTAATATAATAACTAATGTAATATTTTTCACCTCCATTCACTGAGCCTCCCCTGAAACAGTTTAGAGGCCCCCTGGGGAGGCCGGCCTCACACTTAGTGTGTGGACTCCACACCTAGTATTCATTGCGTTTGGATGTCCGTGCTTTTGTAAACGTTTTGCATGGTCAATAAATAAAATATTCCACCACAATTTCCTACAGCACAAGGTGAATTCATCAAATGTCTTGTTTTGTCTGAACAACAGTTCAAAACCTGAAAATATCATAGAAGACAAAAGAAAGCAACAAGCTGAAACTAGGGAACTTTGGCATTTTTCCTTGAACTCAACGATTCACTCAATATTTTCCGATTATTTGTCAGACACTAATCGAAGGAATCAACTAATCATTTCAGCTCTAAACTCATCTCTACGTATGCTACAACTTAACAAAGTCGACCGTCATCAAATCATCATTGCAGAAAGTGACGTTTCACCTGGTGCAGCATTCAGGTAATATAGGAGAAACAGACACTACTAACTATTGGCAGGAAATAAGACACCTACAACAGGCTGTTTTGTTAAAGAAGAGAAAGAAATGGAAGAAGAGACACATCACTTACACGTCGCTTTGGACAAAAGCAGTAGATCCCTATGAAGTTAGCTACATAAACTAATCCAGGGGGCTAATTTCTGTTCGTTCGGACTCGGACACAAGCGTCCCAGATTCTTTTCTGTAAAGTTGAAGTTTATTTGGAAAGCACTACAACGGAGGTGGAAGCGGAAATTACCCAAAGTTCAACCTCTGCTGAGCTGAAGTCCATGTGATGCTGACAACAAGTGAAGAAAAGCCATTTTGGTGTATTCAGGTAAGATGACCAGTTTATGAAATTCCCTCTGAGACTCCCTGACTTCTCTGCAGTTTATCCAGTCCGCTGCTGTTCCCTCTGTGGGAAACAGACCAAAAACGCACCACAAGTTGACCAGCTGTTGCAGAAAGCAGTGGTTCAAAGTCAGGAGAATTTAAATTTGGGTTTTCTTGGAAAAAGAAGTCTTGTTGTCTTAGTCCTGGTGAGTCACATTCATGATCTAAAACAGAGATTAGCAGAAAATCCTCACATTGGACGGGCTGAAACCAGAGAATGTTTGGCATTTTACTGGATAAATAACTTAAACAAGTAATTATCAAAACTGTGAAGCAATTAATCGATTACTAGACTAATCATTTCAGCGCGTTTGCTTTTACAGGCGTCGTTTTATACCATCTTCACGTCACAATTTGTCAACTCTGCAGTATCAGAAAGGTTGTACAGAAAACTACCTCACTTAAAGGAGTCACAGGTGACAGGAGCTGGGATTATTAATTCACTAATGATTGGTCAAAAGACAAAAGAATTAACCGACAACTCATTTAATAAAAGATTGTTTAAATCATTTTTGAAGCAAAAATGCCAAGAATGTATTGATTCCAGCTTCTCAAATGTTTATATATTTAGTTAGTCTATGATAGTTAATTGGATGTATTTGTGTTTTTGACTGCAGGTCAGACAAAACAAGACTTTTAAGTGCGTCAGCTTTTTTACTATTACATGACATTTTAAGGACCAACTGATCAATCGATTTATCAAGAGAATATTCTGAAGATTAATCGATACATTAGTTGCAGGACTACAGGTTGACAGAGACAACAGAAGGCTTCAAATGGCACACACACACACAAGCAGTGACATGAACGCATCACTGCACTTTTCTTTTCTTAAACTTCAATCCTTGTGTCCCTGTTATAATTAGCCCAAACTGTGACATTAAACGCAACACTTGCACAATCACATGTAGTGTTATTTCTTCTACATGTTGTCAACACACACACACACACACACACACACACACACACACACACACACACACAGCTTACCGGCTGGCATTCTGGTGCTAATGTACCGCAGTTCCTCTGTATGCTGAGCACCGATTGGTCTTGGGTTAGTTAGCCTCCATGTAGCTTCTCCTGCTGCTTCACTTCACCTGGCATCGGAATGACGACTCTGAAACATTAAATCACCTGTTCATGAGTTCACACGACACATTCAACAGCCGGTTTAAGTCAGAACGGGGAGATATGAAGCCTCATTAACAGGCTAAAGCTGTCCGCTGGGACACTAACGAACAATCCTGACTGTTGGGAGGAATTAGCCGCAGAAGCTAACGTCTCGGTAAAGTCCAAACACTGCGGCGGATTTAGAGGAGACACACTGAGACATTAGTGAGGCATTTCGGGGATGAACCGGTGAACATACCTGTAGGTAAACAGCAGAAGGGCAGATTAACTCCTACACATTACTACAGTGCTTCCTGCTTTACGGTGACAGACAACACGGAAGTGTGTGCTGCAGCGGAGCAGCTCCAAAAACTCCCCCGCTACGGTTCAACATACTGGGACCATGGAGGAGCGGGAGACAGCTAATTATAGCCGCCTGCTGCAAGGTGCGCAGTCCAATATGATTAGGTTTACTGTGATTATGTGCACATATAATTACATACATTTACCCGTATATGTTCTATTTTTATTTCCCGGTCGAAGTATATGTGAGTATATCACATGTAAAGATAAAGATAATCTTTTATTGATCCCCAGAGGGGAAATTCAGGTGTTGCAGCAGCACAAGGACAGAAACAAGTACAGATACATAGAGAAATGTAAAAAAAAACAAATAATCAGAAAATAAAAATATAAAAGAACAATTAAACTCAAAATGACAGGCAAGCAGTATAAATACACACAGCCTACCCACGACCAGTTGTAGCCTAAAATAGTGCAGTTTAAAGCCATCTACTATAACAGCTTACACCAGAACAGTATATAATATGATTAAGTAATCATACTTAGTGTAGTCTTTGTTAATATAGCAGTATGATGTAGTACATTATGTAACAAAACACAAAATAAAAAGCTGGCTGGTGAGAGTGATTGGCACTGTCTGTGGTCTCCACTGCTGTTGTATAGAGTGTGGGCAGTGGGCACAAATGAGCGCCTGAACCTAACACCCTTTCATATGTGATAAATCCAGGTGATGGAGGCACATGTGGTGTGTACATATATATTTCTAATGTGAAAACACCAATTTTACATTTAATATCACATGTGCAAGAGCGTCTCTCCTGAAAAAAAAAAAAAAAACATTTAATCATTTACATGTTTTGCTGCACTTGCGTGACTGCAAATGTCCAAGTTATTGTTGGAGTTATTATTATTATTATTATTATTCAAACATATATGCATGAATTTAAATATTTCTTTTCATTCATTTATCATTTACAGTATTAAAGGGTCAGTTCGAGGTCGAGGTTGGCCAATAGAAATAAAGACATGATTATTATAGTGATGTGTCACGTCATAACCGTGACATCTCGTCCCTTCTCAGGGCTGAGTGTGAACAGAAGGCTAATGTGACGGTGCCTTTAAGAGCCATTAAGAAATACTCTATGGAAACAGTTGACAGTAACAGGGACACTGTTTCTGAAAAGAGATGTTGCTGCTGAATTTTATTAATGTAATTTTTCATGCAAATTCAATCCTAGTCTGTCTTTTTTTTGTTGCTGTTGTTTTTATGGTCTGCACTTCTTCTGTCTTATTATCTCATCATCTGTGAAGCACTTTGAACTGCACTAACCTGTATGAAAGGTGCTAGGGCCTATTTGCAACTGGTTGTTGGACTTTCTGACCAACAGGCCTCAACATGTTCGGTCAGACCACCACTACTCCTCCACCCTCACCCTAAACACTGGTGTACCACAAGGCTGTGTGATGAGTCCGTTCCTCTACTCCCTCTTCACTCACGACTGCAGACCTGTACATGGCTCTAACACCATCATCAAGTTTGCGGATGACACCACAGTGATTGGCCTCATCAAGGACAACGATGAATCAGCCTACAGAGAGGAGGTGGACCGCCTGGCTGTGTGGTGCGTTGAGAACAACCTGTTGCTCAACACCAATAAGACCAAGGAACTCATCATGGACTTCAGAAGGAATGCTGACACACACCCACCCATCCATATCAACGGTGCGGCAGTGGAGCGTGTGACCAGCTTCAAATTCTTGGGGATCCACATCTCGCAGGACCTCACCTGGTTGACTAACTGCTCCTACCTGGTTAAGAAGGCTCACCAGCGCCTCTTTTTTCTGAGGACTCTTAAGAAAAACCACCTCTCTTCAGACATCCTGGTGAACTTCTACCGTTGCACCATCGAGAGCATCCTAACCCACTGCATTACAGTTTGGTATGGGAACTGCTCTGTCTCGGACCGGAAGGCGCTGCAGAGGGTGGTGAAAACTGCCCAGCGCATCTCTGGAGCCTCACTTCCTGCTATTGAGGACATCTACAGGAAGCGTTGTCTCAGGAGAGCAAAGAACATCAGAAAAGACTCCTGCCACCCAGCACACAAACTGTTTGCCCTCCTGCCCTCTGGGAGGCGCTATAGGAGTCTCCGGACCAAAACCACCAGGTTCAGGAACAGCTTTTTCCCATCAGCTGTCTCCCTGCTGAACTCTGCCCCCTGACGTCTCCCCCCAACACACACACACACACACACACACTTACCAACCCCCTTGGACCAAACTTGAATGACATCACTGCACTATTAAGTACTCTTTTTTTTAATCTGCTTGCACTAAATAATACCATTGCACAACTGTACATTCAAACCGCACATTCTGCACTTTATGTATACTTTCTGTATATACTGTAAATATTCATGTACCCTGTATATTTATATTCATTATGTTATTCTACTGCTTATGCACTTCTGGTTAGATACTATCTGCATTTCGTTGCCTTGTACCTGTGACATGTGCAATGACAATAAAGTTGAATCTAATCTAATGAATCTAATCTAATACAAATAAAGTTTGATTGATTGATTGATTGATTGATTGATTGATTGATAGTCACCTCCATTGTGTTGGGGTGGAGGCAGAAATCTCAAAAGCTGGACAATAAAACCAAAACTATCTGCATGGAGAGACGCCACTAGAAGTGAGAAAATACGTTATTATATGAATATATTTAGTTTTTTTGTAATTTGGGTGAACTGACCCTTCTTTCCTTTTATATTATCATATTATATATATGTTTTGATTTATTATAATATAAATATTTATTTATTTATTTAAAATGTTTTTCTACAAAATATCAACAACATAAATACAGAGCTCAAGGTTTCATCTTCCAATTCTTTATTTTGTCTGAACAAAATTAAAACCATAAAAAACAGCCCCAGACGAAAAGCACACTAAAGTATGTGGGCAGGGGTGTCCATACACTTTTGGCCATTTGGTATAGTTTTAGCTGTCTCTTTGCTTGCCGTAAAGGGCTTTGCTACAACACTGAGCTGCAGTAATTTGGTTATTTAGTCGACCTTGATGATGTTCAGGGTAGATGTCAGGAAGTCACTCTGCAGCCGTCTGTGGACTTCTGTAGTTCAGTGGGTTGATCAAACCAACACAGCTGCCATGTTTACGGCCACTCGTGCTAAATCTCTACACTCTCATGGTGTATTAATCTTGCCGGGGGCCACTGGATTGTGTCATGTAGTTAGTTTAAAGAAGAAAACAAATGGGCCTGCAACATCACTAATGACGGCACATGAGAATATGTTGTCATTAAGATCACCAGTGAGACCAAGACTGTCCGACAGACAGTAATTATCCAGAACTTAACTAAAAATATCTCTCAGAGCTGATGTGTAAATGTGTGTGAAAGTGTGCTGGTTGTGCTTTTTAAGCTCTTAAGGACCTTTGCTGGGCCGTCCAATGGACTTAGAGGTGATTAAAGGCTTTGGCCCCACAGATGGCACGCCAAGCGTCTGTTAAAGTCAAATGACTGACGGCAGCCAGCGGCACCCCTGCCTGCCAAAAATTTTAAAAAAAGATCCTGTTTGTGTAATTACTCTAATGCAGGGACGTCCACATGTCACAACTGTACGGTGTGACAGAGGTGGATCTGCACACAGGCTTTAAATAAATAAAGCTGGAAGGGGGGGCACGTTGTCGTTACTGACCGTCACACAGCAGTGAGCAACACTTCACAGTCAACCATCAGACATTAATATTATTTTACCAGGGAGGTGCTTCACTCAGCCTAATGTCATGGATTTACTGTTGAAACAGGATGCAGGGGCAGGACTTAACACAGGGAGGGGTTATTATTCAGAATTTAAACCAATGGGACATGAGTTAGGCAGTGAAAGACTTGATTTGATGAGCTGGAGGGCGAGAATGTTTTAAAATCTGTGAGGGTTTTAGTTTAATGCATTACTAATGTAACAGGGGTACCCGGTGCCCTCTAACAGCAGATTGCATACTGGCCATCTGAAGCTGCATTTTCCATGTGGTCTCCCTGCAACTCAAACCGCAGGAAGTGGTGAATGTGGATTTAAAGTTGTCTGGGTTAGGGGTAGGGTTGCCATGTTGTACGGTATTGAAAAATAAAACGCACTGTCCCCTACTGAATCAATACGGGACACGATTTGTCCCGTATTTTCATCCACACTCTGCTCTTGAATGACATGAGAAATAATAAAACCAAAAGAGATCCACAAGACATAGCGAAGAAGTGATGTGTCATTCATGAGCGAATCGTTCATTTGAACTACTCTTTGATATGAACTAGCAGTAATGAGTCATCTCAGAGAGTCATTCGTTCATTTTGTCAGGATGACCCCCCCCTCAGCCTCCCCGCTTGATTTGTGTCCGCCTTGCATGGGTGTCGCTTATTTTTCCACACTGAAGGAAGCAACCCTAGTCAGGGGGTTAACGCACGCAGCCTGGATAGCTAAGCCTTGAGCAGTGCTGGAGCTGATACACATCTCCTCAAAGATGTAACTGTGTGTCTGGTTAAAGCAGCTAATGCAACATGGAGACCACAGTGGTTGTGATTCATTTTCCAAAAGTATTGTACCATTCCTTTCCCCTTCTTTCTGAAGGGTAGGTAAAGTTGGTTGAGTAAAGTTGTTTTTCCGTGGAGATGTTGCATGTGTTGAGTAAACTTTGAGTACTTTGGCGACAGTTCAGCTGCAAGCGCTAAAGGGTCTATGAAATAAATATAAACCTGCCAAACTGCATCTTCTCTGATAAAAATGATACTGACTTAAGTGAAAATAAATGCCTCCATGTGTCAGTTTATTTCTGGGTGTGCGTTACTGGAGGTCAATATTTGGTTTTGCTTGATTAACTGTTAACTGGTTGAGTCCAAACAGTCCATGCATTTTAAACATTTCAATTGACATCAGACTGGTCGGCCACCACTGAGCAGCTGAAAAGATCAGATTTTAAGAGTCAGAAATCTCAGCAGCAGCTGGTCAGGTCTCTGCTGTCAGGGTCTGAGTTATTGGTGATCGACAACCTTTTTCAACAGAAAGGTAATATATCAACAAAAGAAGGTGTATGAGTATGAACCCAGATTTCATATCAGCTCACATCTGGTCTTTTGAGAGTCAGTCAGGTCGCTCCAAGACGAGCTGAGATGCTGCTGACTCACTGAGAGGAGAAATATTCACTGATATTTAATGTTCTTTCAGTTCAAGAGGCGGTGGGGTGCAGCAATCCTCAGCAGAATATTGACAGGTGTAATCAGCAAACAGGTGAAGTCAATGAAACGTTCAAACAGTCGCAGTTTTCTCATTAGCTAAAAGATGGCTGCTGATTGTCTGGCTGCTTTGGGATGTTTTGGTGCAATAAGTCAGAACCAGTTTACTTGTTGATGAGTGGATTCTGTGAACAGACAGACTCCTGATCGGTATGAGCTACTGAAGGCCAACTGCATTTCCAAGCAGGAAATCAAAGCTGCCACAGTCTTTACAGAAATCTTTATGCTGTCAGCTTTTCCACTAAAGTGAACTCGTGGGAAAACTGAGTAAACAGTGTCCAAAACGGCTTCTGGAAAACAAAAGTCTTGATACAACACTTTTATGTTCTTCCAGTTATTTACTTCCAGTACAGTTCAGGACTGGAGCCAGCAGGGGTCCTTTGGATCTTTTCTTCCCTTGAATCAAGAGAGGAATCCCCAAAAATGCAGAGTGATGAAAAGGATTGTTTTTCCACTTGTCACATATTCTGCTGTTATTTCCACTGGTGTAAATTACACCTCTGCTGTAGTTTTACAGTGATAATAATGTTCAAATCAGGATCGGTCAAGCAAATGTGTGGTCACATCACAAAACAAAACAATAGCCAACATGTTCATGCAACTGTTATTTTAACAAACAAGAACAACTGGACAAAAACACGTCCAAACCTGAGACTGTCCTGAATAGAAAAACAACAGCACTGGTTGTCAAACAAACAAGTGCAACACTACGAATGTCTTCCAGGAGAGACTTTCTGAAAGGGTTCACTTGCTGTATCCCCATATTTAAACGATTACCTCAGTGCTCCTCTTTATGATAGCAGGCTTTTCGCTCTGCTTCCCAGCTATAAGCACTTCTGCTTTCAGTTGGGGTCGGGCGACACATCGTAAAAACTACTTCTCCACTACTCCACACTACGCTAAATTTGAAAACTGCTTTTACAATTTGCGTCCACACAAAGGTGTCCGTCTTCAATGAATTCCCTAAACTACAAGAAAACGGATAAATCATGGTTTGGTGGCTAAGGGGCCGTACTCAGCTGTTAAATTCACACAGTTCTACATAACACCCCCCTCGTGCAAACACATAAAGGTTATAAAACATATTGATCATATCTCCGGGACCATTGACCTGTCCATCCAAACCGGCCGCCTCCTCCAGGCTGGATGTTAAACATCCATCAGAGTTGATCTGGTGTTTGTCGGACGCTGAGGACGTTTCACTGGAGGTTAAACTCCAGCCGTCGCTCCTTTCATGACTCTGCTGCAGCTCACCGCAGGCGTCTGTCTTCCACCCACACAACCCTTTGAAGTGCAAACTGGGGCTTTCGACAGCACTTTTCACCTCCACCTCTGGGCACTGCAGAGAGGAGTGTGTGAGAGTGTGTGTGTGTGTGTGTGTGGAGAGATTTATCAAGTGAGAGACAGATTGATTTTGTTTTATGTGTGTGTTTGCTATAAAATACACAGTATTCTATTCCCTTTTATGTGGAGGATGTTTCACAAGTAAACATTTAAAGCAAATATGTGTGTGTGTGTGTGTGTGTGTGTGTGTGTGTGTGTGTGTTCAAAGCAGAGCGAGCGTTATTTCAAACTGTGGATGCATGAAGTGTTTTAATAAAAGAGTGAATTGCTGCTCATAGAGTCCTCTCTTTCACAATAGTGGTATTTATAGAGGTATTTATTTTACTCACCTGTTCTCTGGTGTATTTTCTTTCACAAACCTCTTCATCAAATTGAGTGGATTGATAATACAATTTTGAGGTTCATGAGAGTAAAATACTGCACATTTCTCAGTACTGAACGCAGCTGAAGACCTTGAATTTAAAAAGTAAATCTCTGATAAACTGTCCCAAATGTCTTTCTTCCCTCAGTTCAAAGGGCTATTTCACTGTGAATGTACAGTGAATGATGAACTGTTTAGCTTAATTACTGGATGTCTACTTGTGGTTTTCCAATTACGGTAACCTAAAAACCTTAATGACCTAAGACTTTCCACAACCTGAACTACACTGTGTCAAGACAATTTGAGACTTTGGTGCTGCAGTTCTTTTGTTACGAACCCTCTTTTTCTAAAAATTGAAGCCATTCTTTGGCCCCAAACATCATTCAGTGTGTTCAAGTGCTTTTCTGTTTTGTGGTTTGTTGCACACGACCTTTATTTTACATGTTCTTGTTTAATTTTCTTTCCTTTGTATGCTTCAACAAGTGGTTTATCCCCAGCACTTCCAGAGGCTGTGATATCCTCTAGTACATCTTGTCATTTCTTGCAGCTCATTTCTTCTTCCACGCTGATTATTTGCGCTTGACAACAACGCCTCCAAACTTTAAATGACAGATGAACTGAGCAGAAATGAGGACTTGTTGTTGTCAGACATCACTGCAGAGTTATGTCTGGACTTGACTTGGCAAACCGGTAGATCAACTCTATGAACGATCAATCTTTATTTCATCACTTTAAGGCGTGTAGCTGCACCCAGTTCTAACAAACAGAAGAGCAGAGGAAATATTTTCACCGTCATCCAGAAACTTGTCTGTAGGTATGAATGAGTTCTGAGATGATGAGTCTCTCTTGTCTAAAGTAATATGACTGACTCTGTAGTATCGCATGACTAAGAAGTTCAACATTCACATTAGGGCTGCAGCTATTACTTTCATTATTAATCTGCCCATTATTTTTCTGATTAATCGTATAATCTCTAAATGTAAAATGTAGAGCCCAAGTTAACGTCTTCAAATGCCTCCAAAGGTCCAAAACCCAAACATACTCAGTTTACAATTATGACAATGAAAAGCATGAAATCATCACATTTGAGAAGCTGACTGGAAAGTGCTACTTTTAGCCAAGAGCTATATTTGAGGCACAGGTACAACCATACGTTCTTTGTACCTGTTTTGAATGTTATCACTTGACTGAATGGCCGTGATCGGTGGTTATATGTGTTAGAAGGCCGTTATCATCTGTTCACATGGTTGAGCACTCAGATCATGTCACCTTAGGTTTAGGCAACAAAACTACCTGGTTAGGATTAAGATCGTGGTTGGGTTAAAATAAGAAAGTAAGTCATGTGACATTATGGAGCATCTCATACAGACGTGATCAACCATGTGAATAGATGAGTCTGGGGTTTGTGTAATTATTGTAATCAGTGAAAAGTTTGATTGACCTGAATTACAGGACAACTCAGTAATGTTGAAAACTGGGGAGCCATCTCCAAACCTCTGATTCTAAGAAGAGTTTACCTCCTAAAAGCTGAAGTGACCAGTGTTTTTAAATGAGAGATGAGCTCTGTTGTAAACAAGTGTTAAACACACACAGTATCTCTCTCAGACTGCTCCTCTTCCTGGAATGAATCAGAGCTTGATAAGCCCTCCCTCTTCTTCCTGCTCTCAAACACAGCCAGCTCCACTCTGCCCATATATGTCCTCGTTCCCTCCTTCAGATCTACAGTTTGAAGATGGGTGTAACCAACATGTGGTGAAGTAAAGAGCTGACAGGCCCCATTCACTGCAGAAACACATGCTGTTTAGATCAGAGCTCAAACTACTTTCACTTCTGAGGAAGTGAAACTCAGACAGTCGTTGCCACTGAGAGGTGAAATGGCGCAGAAAGGAGTTCAGCTGGACCGGGAAACCTTCTCCTGTTCGATCTGTCTGGATCTACTGAAGGATCCGGTGACTATTCCCTGTGGACACAGCTACTGCATGAAGTGTATTAAAAGCTTCTGGGATGAAGAGGAGGAGAAGAAAATCCACAGCTGCCCTCAGTGCAGGCAGACCTTCACACCGAGGCCTGTCCTGCTGAAAAACACCATGTTAGCAGTTTTAGTGGAGGAACTGAAGAAGACTGGACTCCAAGCTGCTCCTGCTGATCACTGCTATGCTGGACCTGAAGATGTGGCCTGTGATGTCTGCACTGGGAGAAAACTGAAAGCCCTCAAGTCCTGTCTGTTCTGTCTGGCCTCTTACTGTGAGAAACACCTCCAGCCTCATTACAACGCAGCTCCATTACAGAAACACAAGCTGGTGGAGCCCTCCAAGAAGCTCCAGGAGAACATCTGCTCTCGTCATGATGAGGTGATGAAGATGTTCTGCCGTACTGATCAGCAGTGTATCTGTTATCTCTGCCCTGTGGATGAACATAAAGGCCACGACACAGTCTCAGCTGCAGCAGAAAGGACTGAGAGGCAGAGAGAGCTCGAGGTGAGTCGACAAAACATCCAGCAGAGAATCCAGGACAGACAGAAACATGTGAAGGTGCTTCAACAGGAGGTGGAGGCTATCAATCGCTCTGCTGATAAAGCAGTGGAGGACAGTGAGAAGATCTTCACTGAGCTGATCCGTCTCATGGAGAAAAGAAGCTCTGATGTGAAGCAGCAGCTCAGATCCCAGCAGGAAACTGAAGTGAGTCGAGTCAAAGAGCTTCAGGAGAAGCTGGAGCAGGAGATCACTGAGCTGAAGAGGAAAGACGCTGAGCTGAAGCAGCTGTCACACACAGAGGATCACAACCAGTTTCTACACAACTACCCCTCACTGTCACGACTCAGTGAACCTACAGACTCATCCAGCATCAATATCCGTCCTCTGAGATACTTTGAGGACGTGACAGCGGCTGTGTCAGAAGTCAGAGATAAACTACAGGACGTTCTGAGGGAGAACTGGACAAACATCTCACTGACAGGGACTGAAGTGGATGTTTTACTGCCACAACCAGAACCCAAGACCAGAGCTGGATTCTTAAGATATTCACGAGAAATCACACTGGATCCAAACACAGCAAGCAGATGGCTGTTATTATCTGAGGGGAACAGAAAAGCAACATTCATGAGTCAACAACAGTCTTATTCTAGTCACCCAGACAGATTCACTGAATGTTGGCAGGTCCTGAGTAGAAAGAGTCTGACTGGACGTTGTTACTGGGAGGTGGAGTGGAGAGGGGATGGAGTTAATGTAGCAGTCGCATACAAGAATATCAGCAGAGCAGGGAGCTGGACTGAATGTGGATTTGGACAAAATGACAAATCTTGGGTGTTATATTGTAACACAAACAGTTATAAGTTTTGGTACAACAAAGTCCAAACTCGCGTCTCAGGTCCTCGGTCCTCCAGAGTAGGAGTGTACCTGGATCACAGTGCAGGTATTCTGTCCTTCTACAGCGTCTCTGAAACCATGACTCTCCTCCACAGAGTCCAGACCACATTCACTCAGCCTCTCTATGCTGGACTTTGGTTTTATTACTTTTCTCCTGAAGACACTGTTGAGTTGTGTAAACTCAAATAGTCAGAAGTCATTTAAGGGTCAGCGGGTTAAATTCTGTGTTTTAAATCTTCAACTTATTTTGTCTTCATGTTTGTTGCTGAGAGCTGATTGTTGTGGCATTTCTTCACCTGTCAATCAAACATTATGGGCGGTACTTTGACGTCTCCTCATTAGTTGTTGTGTAACTGTTTGAGTTTCTTTAGGTGGCGCTCCTTCCTGTGTCTGTTTAGCCATGGAGGCTATCACTGCTCATGATGAGTTTTGTTCACCTGAACTGACATTTCTCTGCATGAAGATGGAAACTTCTCTGAGCTCTAAATGATTGATGAATATTTGTATTGATGTATTTGTATGTTGTTGTTTCTCTTCCACTGCATGGGTCTGAAGAGAGAAAGCACCAGACCTTCCTTTATCCTACATATGTTGTTCTCACCACTTTGTAAAGAAATCTATAATTACTTTTGCATTTATTTGTTGTTTAAATCAACATACAATATACATAATTGTGTAAAACTGTAATCATCTTTATGATAATCAATAAGGAGATGCTTCATTATGTTCTTTGACGTAGCTGAGATTCTGGTCCAACAAACTGATTGTGTGGATGAAGTGAATCTGTACATGAAATCATTGAACAAGAGTCACTGAACAGACTTTACTGATGGGATGTGAACAAACTGAAGGTTTACATGATGAATAAACAAACATGAACAAAGTATTTTCTCCTCGTCTTCATTCCAGGGTTTCATACAAAGCTGATGGAGAAAATGTCAAACTAATATGAGAGTTTATGTATTTATTGATTTATTTATTTGTGTGTGTAAGACAAGTGATGAAGAGGAAGACACGTGAGACATGACGAGGCAAGAGACAGAAACAACCCTTTTTGCCCTTATTATGATGATAATAAGCAAGTTGATTATGATCAACAATCTTTACCACCATCTCAAACCTGTAGGAGAAAACACAAGCAGCTCAAGCTGACCAGTCAGTTCAGTCTGCACAAGGGAAGGATTTTGGGTTTTCGTTCATGTTGATATAAATGCTGTTACAGGAAACATTTCACCCTGACCTAACAAAAGTTTCTTGACATTTTGTTATTTTTAAAGGGAAAACAGACAAATACAAAAAGGTTGATAATCGTCAGCGTCAGTCTGAGCTCTCTGTACGAGGTGTGGCTTTCAGGAAACTGCTGTTAGACTGTTAGACTCCCAGACGTTTTTTACAGGTTGGCGTGACAAGTCGATCGATGACATCGCAGGAGTCCCACAGCACAGAGCGAGAAGACAAAGTGACTCCAATCAATGCGTCTGTGAGTGGAGGAAACTCTGAAAACAATGAGTCATCCTCCACAGAGGGAGTAGGTGAGGGCGGGTGAGGAGAGGATGGAGGAGCGTGACGATAGAAGAAGTGGAGGCCAGGTGGAGGGACGATGGGTGTTTGATTACCTGCAGAGACACACAGAGGAGGGAAGGGAAGGAATATTCAGTAATATAGTATGTAAACTGTACTCACCATGTAATCTGCATTGTGTAAAAGTAAAAGGTATCTTAAAAAGTAACATAAGATAGCTTCAGATTTTTATATTCCAAATCCTGGAAAGCAGAAGTGAAACTGGAGCGTCAAAGTTCTGTAGAAATCCAGCCTTGGAACATAACCTTGCTCAGCAACCCAATGTAATATTGTTATTGTTATTCAAAGGCTTATACAGATTTTCTCACTTGCCTCTAGTGGTATCCAACCATGCAAATAGTTCTGGTTCCATTTTTCCAGGTTTCTTTAGCTGTGCAATGTCAGTCGGTCAGTCGGTTTAGTCCAGACTGAAATACCTCAACAATTATCAGATGGACTGCCATGAAATACAGCTGTTGGAAGGACAGATATTCGTGGTCCCTAGTGGATAAATTCTAATGACTCTGATGATCCTGACTTTTCCTCTGGCGCCACCATGAGGTTGACACTTTCGGTTTATATTTAAAAATACCTCAACAACTGTTGGATGGGCTGTCATGAAATTTGGTACACCCTTTGATCCCGGGACCTTTCAGAGCGCCTGGCACCATCACCAGGTCAATTTTAGTCCAATACTTTGGTTTATGATGAAATACCTGCAAAACTACTGACAATCCCATCAGCCTCAGCTGTACTTTGTGCAGGCAAATATTAGCCTGCTAACACACTAAACTAAGATGGTGAACATTATACATTTAACATTATACAGTATATATTTGCTAAACATCAACATGCTAGCAGATACTGAATATGATATTACAATGAATATAATTTAGTCTTGTTAGTTATAATTATTGCACAGTAATTGTCTGAATTTAGGACACTGTCTATTATTATTATTATTATTTTCCCTAATAATAATAACAATAAGGGTGTTGTGATTATGTAATGAGTATGATCATTACTTTTGTTAAAAATGTGTTTATTATTATTGTTATTATAAGTATTAAGAGCACGTTAATATTAGTGATATCACTATACAAGTTGTTAGAATTATTAGGACGATGACAATGATGTTACTATTATACTGACCATAATTATTAAAAATATCACACAGACTATTATTACTAGAATGATGCTGCTGATGATAATAATTACTATTATTATAGTTAGTATTGTTGTTATTATTTTGTTTTAGGTAATAATATGTTACTGAAGCTTTTTTACTTGTTTCTGTCTCTTGCCTCATCATGTCTCACATGTCTTCCTCTTCATCACTTTGAAAACACACACACAAATAAATCAATAAATACATAAACTCTCATATTAGTTTGACATTTTCTCCATCAGCGTTGTATGAAACCCTGGAATGAAGACGAGGAGAAAATACTTTGTTCATGTTTGTTTATTCATCATGTAAACCTTCAGTTTGTTCACATCCCATCAGTAAAGTCTGTTCAATGACTCCTGTTCAATGATTTCATGTACAGATTCACTTCATCCACACAATCAGTTTGTTGGACCAGAATCTCAGCTACGTCAAAGAACATAATTATTGATTATGATCACGATAATTACAGTTTTATAACCCCCTCATAGTCCCTCATTTCTACGTCGATTTAAACAACAAATAAATGTAAATGTGATTATAGATTTCTTTACAAAGTGGTGAGAACAACATATGTAGGATAAAGGAAGGTCTGGTGCTTTCTCTCTTCAGACCCATGCAGTGGAAGAGAAACAACAACATACAAATACATCAATACAAATATTCATCAATCATTTAGAGCTCAGAGAAGTTTCCATCTTCATGCAGAGAAATGTCAGTTCAGGTGAACAAAACTCATCATGAGCAGTGATAGCCTCCATGGCTAAACAGACACAGGAAGGAGCGCCACCTAAAGAAACTCAAACAGTTACACAACAACTAATGAGGAGACGTCAAAGTACCGCCCATAATGTTTGATTGACAGGTGAAGAAATGCCACAACAATCAGCTCTCAGCAACAAACATGAAGACAAAATAAGTTGAAGATTTAAAACACAGAATTTAACCCACTGACCCTTAAATGACTTCTGACTATTTGAGTTTACACAACTCAACAGTGTCTTCAGGAGAAAAGTAATAAAACCAAAGTCCAGCATAGAGAGGCTGAGTGAATGTGGTCTGGACTCTGTGGAGGAGAGTCATGGTTTCAGAGACGCTGTAGAAGGACAGAATACCTGCACTGTGATCCAGGTACACTCCTACTCTGGAGGACCGAGGACCTGAGACGCGAGTTTGGACTTTGTTGTACCAAAAGTTATAACTGTTTGTGTCACAGTCTAACGCCCAAGATTTGTCATTTTGTCCAAATCCACATTCATTCCTGCTCCCTGCTCTGCTGATATTCTTGTATGCGACTGCTACATTAACTCCTCTTCCTCTCCGCTCCACCTCCCAGTAACAACGTCCAGTCAGACTCTCTCTACTCAGGACCTGACAACATTCAGTGAATCTGTCTGGGTGACTAGAATAAGACAGTTGTTGACTCATTACTGTTGCTTTTCTGTTCCCCTCAGATAATAACAGCAGTGTGTGTGCTGTGTTTGGATCCAGTGTGATTTCTCGTGAATATCTTAAGAATCCAGCTCTGGTCTTGGGTTCTGGTTGTGGCAGTAAAACATCCACTTCAGTCCCTGTCAGTGAGATGTTTGTCCAGTTCTCCCTCAGAACGTCCTGTAGTTTATCTCTGACTTCTGACACAGCCGCTGTCACGTCCTCAAAGTATCTCAGAGGACGGATATTGATGCTGGATGAGTCTGTAGGTTCACTGAGTCGTGACAGTGAGGGGTAGTTGTGTAGAAACTGGTTGTGATCCTCTGTGTGTGACAGCTGCTTCAGCTCAGCGTCTTTCCTCTTCAGCTCAGTGATCTCCTGCTCCAGCTTCTCCTGAAGCTCTTTGACTCGACTCACTTCAGTTTCCTGCTGGGATCTGAGCTGCTGCTTCACATCAGAGCTTCTTTTCTCCATGAGACGGATCAGCTCAGTGAAGATCTTCTCACTGTCCTCCACTGCTTTATCAGCAGAGCGATTGATAGCCTCCACCTCCTGTTGAAGCACCTTCACATGTTTCTCTCTGTCCTGGATTCTCTGCTGGATGTTTAGTCGACTCACCTCGAGCTCTCTCTGCCTCTCAGTCCTTTCTGCTGCAGCTGAGACTGTGTCGTGGCCTTTATGTTCATCCACAGAGCAGAGATAACAGATACACTGCTGATCAGTACGGCAGAACATCTTCATCACCTCATCATGACGAGAGCAGATGTTCTCCTGGAGCTTCTTGGAGGGCTCCACCAGCTTGTGTTTCTGTAATGGAGCTGCGTCATAATGAGGCTGGAGGTGTTTCTCACAGAAAGAGGCCAGACAGACCAGACAGGACTTGAGGGCTTTCAGTTTTCTCCCAGAGCAGACATCACAGGCCACATCTTCAGGTCCAGCATAGCAGTGATCAGCAGGAGCAGCTTGGAGTCCAGTCTTCTTCAGTTCCTCCACTAAAACTGCTAACATGGTGTTTTTCAGCAGGGCAGGCCTCGGTGTGAAGGTCTGCCTGCACTGAGGGCAGCTGTGGATTTTCTTCTCCTCCTCTTCATCCCAGAAGCTTTTAATACACTTCATGCAGTAGCTGTGTCCACAGGGAATAGCCACCGGATCCTTCAGTAGATCCAGACAGATCGAACAGGAGAAGGTTTCCCGGTCCAGCTGGACTCCTTTCTGCGCCATTTCACCTCTCAGTGGCAACGACTGTCTGAGTTTCACTTTCTCAGAAGTGAAAGTAGTTTGAGCTCTGATCTAAACAGCATGTGTTTCTGCAGTGAATGGGGCCTGTCAGCTCTTTACTTCACCACATGTTGGTTACACCCATCTTCAAACTGTAGATCTGAAGGAGGAACAAGGAAATATATAGACAGAGTGGAGCTGGCTGTGTTTGAGAGCAGGAAGAAGAGGGAGGGCTTATCAAGCTTCAATCAATCTTTTTTTATTGATTACAATAATTCAGATACAGAACATGAAAGACAGATAAATGAATCACAGCTGTAAAGATAATGATACTCCAATAATATAATAACATATAATGAAACAGTGTTGTTTGAAAAAGTCCTGTAATTTTGAGTAAAAGGTGTATTTTAATGTTAGATGCATTTAACAGATTCTGTCTCTCCCTGTTACTCTGGACAACTAAACACACTGTCAACTTTCAGTTTGAATTACTTTCTTTTGAAGAAATAGGCCCAACAAATTCTCATATTGGTTTTGGTTTTGTGAAATGAAATGAATGAATTCTTCTCATTTGGCTTCTAAATATAAAAGTATGTTTTTTAAGCTATTACAAAGTACCCTGTGAGTATGATTTTTGTTCCTGTTAAGAACAGAAAAGTGTTGGCTCGCTGGTATTTGCCCAAAAGATTATTTAAAAGAATTCAAAAAGACATCTGCACTCTCTTTATTTCCCTTGTATTATTATTTTTCAGAGGCCTGGTTTTATTTTTGCTCTGAATAATCCAGAGGAAACAGTCAACAGCTGCCATAGAGAAGGGATTCTTCACATCAATTATGAGCATATACATTTATATAAGACATTAAAAACGTACAGCACTCATTGAGGATCATTCAAAAGTTGAAAGACAATCTGCAGTTTCGTTTTGGCCTCTCTCCTTATTCCCCCTGTGTTATTACTCAGTCATGTTGAGGCCAACATAATGAAGATATTGGCCGTGTGGTCAGACAGGCAGATATCTGTTAGCATCACGTTGCACTGAGACTTTAGGAGACACGTCAAAGATGTGACCCCTCGGTGTGCAGACCAAATGATCCAACTAGTTTCAGAAGAACTGGATTTAGAAGGACAGGGAAGGAGGATAAATCACCAAGAATTACAATCCTCTCAGATAATGTAGGATGGATAGATAGACAGATAAACAGACCTACAGTAACCATATTTTCCACCTTAGAGGGCAGAGTTGAGCTGCTGTCCTGCTGCACTCACACACATAAACACAGATCTAACAGAAGTCTCTACTGTGGTTGGGATTAGACTAAAAGTAGGGCATGAAGGGCAGGTGTTAGCGGAGAAAGAGGAGGGAACCTGCTACAAACAAGAGACATAACAACATGACATGAACTCAGAGTAGGATCTGTACACTGTTGGGTTGCCAAAACTAGTTCTTATTTGACATTTTGCTCAGTCAACAAGCTAAAAACATGGCTGTCACTTCATGAAATTTTGTAAACATAGTCTGTGGAGTGAATTTGCCAGTTTATACAGGGATTTTTGCAAAACTACAGAAATGCATTGCATACGCCAAAGTAAAAATAATTTATATTCATAATTTCTGTATCTGAGAATTATAAAATCTGAATTTCATACTCATACCAAGATCTAGTAATTATGAGATAAAGATCTTGTGTGATTCTCACAATTTTGTAATTAAGAAAAAAGATAATTACGACTGCTGTATCCAAAGATCTGAAGATGGTGAGTCATTATTACAAGTTACAGAAGGCATCATTATGAAGTCTAAGTACGTTTTATTTCTTTGGTGAATAAATGTGTTTCCTTATAAAACCCACTCGTAGATTTGAAACGAGCGTCCTCTCTCACGTGTGTCAGAGTGAACACACTTGAACTGTGTTTTGTTTGTCACTAATTCTTCTAAATCTCCTGTACTTGATGAATGAAGTGATTCTGATCTCAGGGCTTCTTGTTCATTGTTCTGACGAGCCTCATCCAGCAGGTTTTACTGTGATCCTGAGCCTGCGATAAAACTTTAATGCCGTCACACTAACAAAAACACTGAAACCTTTATTTAAGTTGAGTTTCAAGCAGTTTAAAGATTCTTTTACAGATTGGACGCAGCAGCAGCATCTCTTAATGCTTAAAAGTTCTTCACTTCTCTCTCTCTCTCAAAAAAAACAACATGAAATATTAAAAATCTCCATTTTACAATTTAGCCTTTGGGTTGTGGTTCTTAACTTAACACTGAAGAAAAAGCATTGGTTGCAGGATTTACTGCACTTCCACAGACATTATGAAGCTGCATATGTTAATGAATAACATATACACAAATAACTAAAAATAAAAGACTCTGATATGTAGTTATTTTGTTGTTGAATGCTGTTATTGGTGTTTTAGTAACGAGATGTTCATATTCTACTATTCTGTATGGTACTAGACATTAGACACTTATTTATCTTACAATATGTCGAGTAACAATCAGCTTTATTGGCCAGGTATGTGTTCACATACAGGGAATCTGGGTTTTCGTTGCTCTCAGTGTACACACACAGAATCTTTATATATATATATATATACAGACAACAGCAACAATAAAATTTGTAGCCAGTAAGACACTAGTGCAAAGGGTGCTGAAATAAATATGATTAATTAAACGGGTTGCTTTATAAACATGAGGTAAGTATATAGATAACAATATATCTGTCCCAGAGAGCTGAAACCTAGCCGATCGAATGAAGAAAATTAATTGACTATTTTGAAAACTGATTAATCGTTAAAGGAAAAAAACGCTGAATGTTTACAGCTCCTTAAGTGTGAGGATTTTACTGATTGTAAACTGAATATATTTGTAATTTGGACTGTAGGTCTGACAAAACACGCTATTTGTGACGGCCATTTTTCACTATTTCCTGATTTTTAACAGACCAAATGATTAATTGCAGATTAATTGATAATGGAAATTAGTTGCAGCCCTATTTCTGTCCACATTTAAAGAAAAATGAGTCACTGCTACTAAAGTTGACAATAAAAATGGACCATCTTTTGATTTTAACAAAGATGAAAGGCTGACTGTTTCGTTATAACCCAACAACTACAACTCCCATGAGGCTTTTAAAGTGCTCCTGCGGCTGAGACTTACAGGATTTGTCGCTGTTGAAAGATAGAAAGATTATTGTTGTTTTATCTTGGTTTAAATAACAAGATTTTCTAATTATACTATCCTGTAATATGTAATCGTGTTTCATCTGTTCAGAAGAACTGATGAAAGAAACATGTCTTGCAGAAATCAGCAGAAATCAGTTGTTATGTTCTCACCTGGTCCGACAGACGGGGCTTTAAAGATCAGATGCTGCAGACTTGAGAGATTCTCTGTCTGAAAACTGAACAAAGCCCGAAATTCTTGGGATGGCTGCCACCGCAAACTGTGTCATAATGGTCTCCCAGCATCTCCCATCGACTCTGCTGACATAATGGGAGCGAGGCAGGCCGTCTGACAGTCCGTCAATACCGAAGATTCTCCTCCAGCTGCTTTCCAAAGACTCCTCAGTGCTGTCTGCGCTCTTTACATGCCTCATGTGGGTTTTAGGCGTCTTTTTTTAGACATGTCAAAGTTGGGGAAACAAAAATCGATGAGGTATTTTTTCCTCCTTTTTCTTTTGAATTCTTTGTCGGCCCAGTCGATTCCTTATTCTTGTCGTATCGGTGCTAAGGAGCCCTTTGATTTCTCATCCACCCTGAGCTAGTTGACATTTTATTTCACAAACACTTGACATTTGGAAATGGCCCCCCCCCACACACACACACACACACCCAGGCAGCCTTTGAGCAGCTGGATGGTCGGACTGTCTGCTGGTTTTCAGAATAAGGAGTCTGACTCAGTTTGGACTGAAATCGAAGTTTCGGCTGTTGAACTCAACTTTGTGCTGAGAGCAAACAGTCAGTCTGAAGCCTTCCGTCTGCCAATAAATCAATACATCCTGATCAATTTTGACCAAGATGGTGACAGAAAAAAAGTAACGTTTGTCACAGAGACTTCTTATTCAGTTCAGGGGAGTTTTGTTTTGTGGCTGTGACTTTTAAAGTCCAACTGAAATTACATTTTTGTCGTCTACAGCCTCAATTCACCTCTGTAAATCACTTCTCCTGTGTTCTCCTTTGAGAAAAAAAATCAGAAACCAAAATATTTATTTTATATTTTTTGGTTTCATTATGGCGCCCCCTAGTTTTGCATGAATTCAACAAAACACTGTCAGCTATCTGTCTACACAGATGGAGACCTTATTCTGATACAGCCAATCAAATCTTTGCATTAAGCAGTAACGTCAGCGTTCAGGTAGAGCAGACAGCAGCTACACAACACAAGACTCTGAAATACAGGCATTAGCTTTACTGCTAACGTCTCCTTCTTATCTCACTTACAGACATGAACACTCGTCTTGTCCTGCACCTCAGCTTGTTGAACGAGCCACCAAACAAACAGTCACCAAAAGTGCACTGCTAACGCCAGCTAGCTAATTAGCTGCTCAGCTGCAGCACATCAAGCAGCATGTAAACGTAGCTGCAAATGTCACTTGGGTCCGGTTAGATGCTGCTGTGACAACACACTGTTGGTTTAGTTTATCTTTCTAGCCTGCTGTCAATCAAACACAGACAGGGACACGCCCCTCCAGCCAGCTGAGACGAAAAGATGCATTTCTGATGTTTCGGATAAAAAGTAAGATTCATATCATATCTTATTAATTTCTTTAAATGGGAAAACATGATCAAATTTGCATTTATTTTACTCGTGTATATAACCTTTCATGGTCTGCCCCCCCCCCCCGAACTCAATGAATTCATTAAACAAAATCCAAACTCATCCTCCAGAGGGGATTGTAAAATACCATATAGCAAAAGTACCTTTGGGCACTTTTTTTTGCTGTCATAATCTGGAGTAGTGGTTATGTCATTGTGTTGCTTCTGGACTGTGATTATGTACTTGTACTTGTTTGTATGTTTTCTTGTAATGTTTTTTCTTTGCCATCAACCTGCCAGGGACTGCAGAGGAAAATTAGCCTGTATGGCTCAATATGGCACATTTACATGATGGACCTATGTGCCCATGTTAATTACTGTGCATTGTCCCTTCTTAAATAAAATTAACATAAATATTTCCCCAGACCTTTTTTCTTCCTTTTAATAATACAAAACTATAAACAGTACCCGTCCGAATACCCAACACTCACGACTCTCCTCTTGTAGCTGCCATCGAAGACACTTTTTCTGGGAATCTGGGAGCTTTTGCAACCAGGTAGCATTTACATTGTAGAAATGTACACATGGTGCATATTTAATTGGCAGTATTTTTAGACTGGTGTTTAAATGTGACTACCTGCAAGCAAGCGGAAAAGAAAACTAAATAAATATAAAAATCGATTTCTTAGCAGCCTGGAAAAGGATTTAGACCTCCATGTTGGAAGGTAAAATTGACAGAAAATGTAATTTGAACAAAAAAGTTAACATTTTAGAGACGGTCTCCAAGTTTTTTTTGCTTGTGTTGTCTCCTGTGTCCAAAATGCAACACGTGTACACTACACTATTTCACACTTAAAAATATATAAATAAAACAAAATAAAATAAAACATTCAATAGAAATATGGCTGTATTAAAAGCATAAAAGTATTTAAAAAAGGGTGTGTGTTTTTTTAAAGTACACTTTTAGTAGTGGCAGTAGTGTGTGTGTGTGTGTGTGTGTGTGTGTGTGTGTGTGTGTGTGTGAAAGCACAACAGTACACTTCATCCTTCTCTCATGCAGGTCGACCTTCATCAGTCTTCCTCCTGCAGAAGCGTCTTCGGACAGCTCTGAAATTAAAACTGTTGTTGCTGTGAAAAGTAAAACTCAGCAGAGAATTCAGTTTGATCAGTTTGTCAAACAGTGACTCACCTCCTGTACGGCAGGCAGCCCCACAACATCTTCTCATTCTCTCATTTAATGAAGAGATGACTCTTTTTTTATTTTCCGTCCTCGGTGGAGGCAGAAGGACGATGCAGGGGACGGACAGACTGCTGTGTAACAGAAAAGTTGCAGGTTGTGTATTTATCGTGCATCACTCTGGATTATAATGATGTTGCAGATGCACTTTTTTGTGCCATAATTTAGAAAAGAAAAAAAGAAGTTTCAGCATAAATGAATTGCCATTTTTTAAAATATATATGTATATATTTTTAAAGATACACATTTATTTGCTTTCATGCTGCTAGGTGGATTTTTGTTACCTTTAGAGCCAGGCTAGCTGTTTCCCCTGCTAACAGTTTTTGTGCTAAGCTAAGCTAGCTTCATATTTACCGTATATATTTACCAGATATAAGAGTGGTGTCAATGGTAAATGGTAAATGGACTTCACTTATACAGCGGGTTTTCAAGCTTTAACGGTTCCCAAAGCGTATTACAGATTGGTCTCATTCACACACTGATGGTGACGGAGCTGCCATGCGAGGTGCTGGCCTCCATCAGGAGCAACTTAGGGTTCAGTGTCTTGCCCGAGGACACTTGGACATGTGGACAGGAGGAGCCGGGATCGACCCGCTCTACCTCCTGAGCCACAGCCGCCTCAAATCTGCCCTCAATCTGAACATCTATCTCCAACTCCAAACTGCCTGCTTACCTCAGCAGCAACACCTGGTGCTATAAATAAAGTTTATTAATATTATAATTATTATTATGTGCAAGCCTATTTTGTCCAGTAGTGCAAGTGTGTAAAATGCCTTAGCAACCTGCAGTAGTCATGAAAAGAAATGAACGTAGTAAGTAGACTGTGGCCGAAAGTATGTGGACACCTGAACATACATGATGACTGGACATGTGATTCCAACACTGAGGACTTTAATCTGCTGCTCTAACAGCCTCCACTCTCCTGGTTTCAGTCTTTCTGCCAGATGTGGATCCTGGCTGCAGGGATTTACTCCCATCCAGACACCAGAGCATCAGTGAGGTCCAACACTGATGTTGGGTGATCAGGTCTGGCTCACAGTCGGCGTTCCTGTTCACCCCAAAGGTGTTAGATGGGATCAAGGCCAGGACTCTGTGCAGGCCAGTCAAGTTCTTCCACAACAAACTGGGGAAACCATTTCTTTATGGAGCTGGCTGACTGTAGTCATCTCACAGCAGTCGCTCCTCGTGCAGGAAAAGCAGCACGATGCTTCGAAAGCTGTGTGGCCTGTGCTCTTGAAAGCTCAGGGAGTTTGATGATGTACTCATAACGGTCAAAAAGTTGAGTGTGGAACGCTGCACACTTCTCACCCTCAACAGTTGCGTGGGAGGAGCACCAACATATGAAAATGGCGGCCACGCTTGCGATTGTTATGGCTAAAAGTAAAAGCACGTTCATTTTTATTCATTTTTAAACAAATTGTGTCAAGTGAGCAAACGAGCCAGCAGATATTTCAGCGTGCGGCAATCGCGGCTAATGTTGGCGATAATGCTCCACCACCGGCTGCAATCCGTCATTAAAAAGAAGAAGAAGACGCGGTCAAATGTTGCAATCTTCATCTCTGGTAAGCGCACAACAGCAGTATTCGATTTGAGACAACACTACCCTGTCAAAATTAACGCACTACACAAATCAGTACATAGTGTACACAGTGTACTGCATGGATGTGTATTAACGGAAGTATCCAAATAGAGACACAGCATAACTGTCAATACTTTATTGCAGTTTATCAAGAAAACACACAAACTGCAGCGTGTTCTCCTCCGCTCTAGTCGCCGCTGGAAAGAACGTCTACATTCCTCTTCTTAGCGTCATTGATGTCATCTGTTCGCCCGAGGGAACGTATGAGGAAAAACCCATGAGCACATAATCACTTTGATATCATAAACGCATTACAGCAAAAAGTTTACCCTCAAGGCAACAAAAACAACATTTCACAGCACATACTCCGCCGACTCTTCCTCGAGCTTCGTGAAGGTTTCACTCGCAGTCTGATACGCAATCAGTTCAAACCACCGACATCCAGCCCGCAAGCTCCAACCTGGAACTACTTCCTGTTTTACTGCTGTGGCATGTGCACCCGAGGCCCTGAAAGCTCTCATATGTGACTAGAGGAGAAAGTAGATCTCCAGCTGACAAAAAATGTCAGAGAATAAGATGAAGCTGAGAGCTGGAGGGGTAAAAACCAAGCCAGCGTTTGTTTCTACATGTTCCTGTTTGCATTGAGTGTGAGGTCACGCACCAGGGCGGATATGTGTCTGCTGCTGTTTGCCTTCAGGTCTCTGTTCACTCTGCATGTGTGGAGGGAAGATGTTCATTATCACGAGAGGAGTTGCTCTTGGTATTGTATTTATACATGTGCCTATTTGAATCAGAAACACGTTCCCTATTTTTCAGGGAATTGCACATTACTTGATCATCACTGGTATGTGGGAGGCTGATCCTGTTTGTTTTTCACACGTTATCAATAATTGTAGTTTATCGCCGCTCTGTTCCACTCTTTGAAGAAATAAAGTATTAAATTAGTTCTAATATTTGCGGTACTTGGTCTCCGACTTGATTCAGCTTCTTCCTGTTTACATCGAGCTGCAGTACGGCAGCCTCGCGGTTTCATGGAAACAGCAGTTTCAAGATCGACAATCTCACCATTCAGTAGCTGTTCTTTAGCTTTCCATCGTATCACATGATCTTCCTCAGCAGATAAGAGTTGACAGGTTGTCATGTAATTGTAGGAAACAATTCCATGACAATTGATCGACGATTGATACGATCAAAAGCCACTAAATGGACCTTGTGGTGGGATTGTTTTGTCAGCTAACAGCTAATATAGCAGGATACAGTATAAATGAAAAACCTTGTAAGAAACCCATAATGCAACAATATATGATAATTGTAAGTTCACAGCAACAGTTGAAGCTAAACCTTTAAAGTTTCACACAAAAACATAGAACCAGCTCACACATCACATAAAGCTGGCAGATCTCAGCCAGAGGAAGGTGAAATACAAAGAAACAGTTTATTTATTAAGTTTCCACACTGGACAGTCAAATAAAAACACACCAGCCTTTGGATACACACACACACACACAATCAATCAATAAATCAATCAGCTAATTGTTGGTTTTGGGCTCTTTCAAGACATTGTTGTTAATAAAAATATGAAATGCTGCCAGTCTTATTCTCTGAATCTTTACCCATGTTCAAACATCCAACTGTGATTACACACACACACACACACACACACACACACACACACACACACACACACTTCCATCACTTCAGAGGACATTACATTGAGTTACATTCATTTCCTGGAGACTTACCCTAACTTTCCTAACATTAACCTTAAACCAAGTCTTCACCTCACCTTCACTTCATTTAATGATTTACTCGCGTTTGTCCCCAAAAGGAAGGCAAGTCCCCACAATGTGACTATGTAATGTACAGATTTATGTCCCCACAACATGATAGTAATACATGTCCACACACACACACACACTGACAGTGTACCAGCTTGTCACTAATCCTGCTGTAAACAACCCGCCCTCCTACTAATTGCTGCGACACCTGGGTCAACATGGCGACCTGACGCCCTTCTGCTTCATCATCCTCTCCTCCTGCTCCAATGACAAGTCACACATTCTTCCAATCAAAGCATCGCTCTCCCACACTTCTTCTTCTTCTCCCTCTCTCCTCCTTCTTCTTCTGTTGTTGTTGCACCTGCAGCACAGCTGGTTCTCTGGTGCCGGATCAACACTGAACACAGAGCGCTCTTGTCTGTGGGCGGCTGCTCTCCGGCGGCCTCTGCGTTGCTGTTTGCATCAGTCTTCATCCAACCATTCTCTCTCGCTGGCTGGCACTGAAGACACACACACACACACGCGCGCACACACACACTACCACCACACTTCTCCACGCTGGTTGAGCCACCATGCGCCATCTGCTCCCATCAGGAGAAGGTGATTGATGCACCGCCCGTATAAAAGCTACAGAGATGACTCATCGAGTCCCCGCCGCGATGGCTGTGTGTGTGTGTTGTTTAAGAAACATCTCACATCTCTACTTCTCTACTTATTCAAAGCTTAAAGGCGTCCCAACTTTCTGATCAGTGACCAATCACTCATTGATCACTTGTCCAGCTGATGGAGCTTATACCTGTCGGTCAGGTGAGTAAACTGAACTACAACTAAACAGTTTGTTTCAATTTCAGTCATTTCAGAAGCATTAGTTCGACTTAATTTAACTTCTTCCTTTTTACATTGAGGTGTAGTACGGCAGCCTCGCACGACACACCTCATATAACCATTACCACAATACTGGCCACTGTTAACTGCACTGGTCCAGTCCAGCAGGTGGCGACAACGTGACAAAAAAGGAGCGGTCAGTAGCAAGATGGCTGGTGGGCTAAACTGTAGGGTGTTGCATATTTGCATTGCTGTAATTATCACAGAAGCAGTAAGTCTTTAAACATTAAGCAGAAAAACAGAATATGACACTCGACTGCAAGCTTTGTTTAGTTTTCTAGAGGATCTTTCTGCTCGGTGAGAAAAGAGACAATTAGATGAAGTAGACAAGCCAAGCTGTTGGATGGAGCGTGTTTGCTTTTCTGATTCAGTTGTTGGTAAATGTAATGTAATGTCTTCTATAGCTGGAGTCAAAGCTTAGTGCACCAAGCTAGACAGCATTGCTAGTGTGTAAGCAGAAGCCCTCAGCGCCTGTAGCCACGCCCGGATAAATGATCACCAGCCGACATTGATGTTAATTTTGGACGGAGCCAGGCTGGCTGTTTCCCCCTGATTCCAGCCTTTATACTTAACAAGAGTTATCGATCTTCTTATCTGACTCTCAGCATGAGAGTGAAAAATTGCATTTCCCAAGATGTCAGATTATTACTTAAAACAGATGTCAGCGTCTGGCTAAACATACAGAAATCTCTTCTTGTCTTCATACCAGGTGAAAACATGAGAAACAGCGTAACTTGAGCACCAGTACATCTGTACATCAGACAGTCTTGTTCTTAAAGAACTGCGCCTCATCTCTCTTAGAAGACACGACAGCCATTTTTTAATAGAGATTCATAGGACCAAGACTTGGATAGGGCCCCCCTCGGAGCGTGCCAAGGATTATACATATTTACATTTTCAGGGCCCGGAGTAAATTGTTCAAACAGCACTTTCTATTTAGTTTGAATGTCATCATTATGATCTGAAAAACAAACCAACCTAGAGGGATCAACACTGCAGAGTATGAATCAAACACAGCGAACATGCTGGTTTTGAGCTTCCCCCTCCGTCTTTAATTTGTTTCCCAGACGTATTTTCATATCTGAAAGCGGCGGCCCCGGTAGCCTCACATTGTGCCGTTGCCTCTGAATGCTGAGCTGTGATCAAATTCCTCATTGAGATGCAGATGAAGGGCCAACCTGCTTCAGGCTCAGATCGTGGCTTTGGAGGCAGCCGCCAGGGTTGTTTGTTCTCTCCTTCGTGATTTCGGCTCATCATCCGGAGCAGAGACTAACAGGATCTCCTCCTCCTCCTTTTCACAAGCAGCTGCACAGCCACTTTACCTCTCAGTGGCCTTATTGTGGTGTGTGAACCTGTGTTAAACCACACTCAGTGGAAGTGCACAATGGCACTGTGTTGGTACGTAATCTCTCTGATACAAAACAGACTCATGAGGGTGGAAGAACACAATGCAAGCACAAAAATATAACACACCAAACTGAAGCATTCACACATTTCAAAGCACAGAATATTCTATATAATTTTATTCCATACAAGTAAATGCACCCTGTTACACAATGAGAGGTCTTCACCGGTCCACTCTGTTCCCCAGTTAAGTGAAACCTGACTTGGGAACCCTGTTGGGCCAGGTCCAAATTATATTCAGTCTAATCGGGTCTGGTAGGGTCTTGTTGTATTGCAGCAGGTCTTGGGTCTTGTGTGTCAGTATATTTGGGTCTGTTTTTGGTCTAATTACCCTCGGGTCTGGCTGTCCTAAGATCAACAGAATAAATACTCAGACGTCCACCTAAATTTACAAGGCAACTGTCTGGAGGGGACCCCAATTATCTGTGGACCAAACAGGTACGTAGGGCTGTAATAAATACTAAACTAAAATGACTGAATAGCAAAATCACAAGCCTGTGATTCTTCTGCAGGGAATTAAATCCAAACATATCATCGCCTAACACATTTACGCCGTCCTCAAGTGGGGGTCAGAACTAAAGGCTGTCTGGAGTGTTCCTGTAAACACATCAGATTTAGCTCATTATTATTATTATTTATTTATTTAGTTTGAAGTCTTATCTCTGCTGATGTATCTGTTTTCATTTGCATCAGGGGAGTTTTAATTACAAGTTACACCAAGTGTGAAGCAAATAAAAACTGCCACAATACCCTGGTTGACGGGGTATGACAGTGGACAGCTTTTGTGTGTTGATATTAAAATGCACGGTTGAAATAACTGGACAGTGAATAAACCAATAGATTGCTCACTGCAGTGTATAATTATCACAAGCGAAGGAACGCAGCAGAAGACTGCTAACTCCACCGAGTGAAAAGAAAAGAGCGTTGGCGGTGAATTTGCATGGCTAATGTGCAGAACAAAAGCTTAAGAGCAGCGAACGTTGTCAGTGTCAGTGAGTCCACTTTCTTTGGAAATGCTAATCCCTGGAAATTTAACAACCACAGCACTCGCTCTTGTATTTGTCATTTATCTCTTTATGTTAGTGCTGAAGATACATTCCTCAGAGTTGCACGGTTGAAACTGAGCGATGAGAACTTCTGAAAGTCATTGCTGATATTATTGGCGAGTCAGTGAACTTTTAATCTGAAAGGTGGCGGGGGGACATGGGTCAGTTTCCTGCACGTTGGAGGCTTCAGAGAGGCTGCATTACCAGATTACAGCCATAATGTGTGTAATGTTAGTGTAATTATTTCCGCTTTTATATCTGATGACATACATTTTTTGAGAAATGAGACAATCCTGCTCATGTATCACAGTACCAGGGTCCCCAGTCTTCTCGGGTCAAAACTTTTTGGTACCAATCCGAAACAAGACTCGTGGGAAACCTACTGAAACCTGCATCCATACATTCAGACCTAGTTCAAAATAAACCAGAGGATCCAATCCAAAATGCAGTCGATAAGAGACCCAACACACCTGGAGCCACTGGTTAGCAACAGATGTCCTATGAACCAATATACACTCTCATTTTCACCAAGACCTGATAGAGAGTTTGGGTGGATCCACTCAGGTATTCCATATGTTGACACACAGACCGAAGACGCTCCTACGTGACCCAGTTAGGCTGAATATAATTTGGACTCGACCTGAGAGAAAACACAAAGAGCTTCCTACTAAAGGATTAGAGAATGGAAAGCAGGTGGGCAGGTAGGTATGGGAAACAGGTGAACTGAACTGGTGGGAACACACCTCCATCCTTCTGGTCGGATGGAGAACGACAGGATCTACAATGAGTGACTGGCAGACAAACAGCCATGGAAAAGGTAAAGGCAAAAAATTAAGAATTGAACTGAAGCATTGAACTTTAATAAAAATAAACAATTAGGTCTCCCTTCATTCCCCTCTTCTTTCCTTCCCTGCATGAACTGAATGGAAGCCAATGTTACAAATAAGAACAACTGTAAAAATAAGCATTTTCATGAGAACGTCAGGAAACAGGAATGAAATCTCTATAATGTTGCCTGGCGTGTCAAAGAGCTCTTTGTGTAACCTCATTTTGTTTTACATGCTGTGTTTATGACCTTGCAGTGGCACATGTGCATGAGTCCGGCAGCCGCTCAGACTCATGAATCCCCCATTTAACCGGCTCGGCGGTCTGGGCACACAGGCAGCAGTTAGTCCATTGGTTGCACTTTGTGACGTCCGTTTGTTGGAAAGGAAGACGGACATAAATGGCTCTGAGGGCCTTTGAAAAGGGGAACATATGCCCTCTTTTGAAAATGAGAAGCCGTTTTGTGGCACATGCACACCATTAGCCTGGCACAATGGAGAGCCCTCAAGGCCGAGCACTTGTCCTATACATGGGAAATTAGTCTGAGGAGCAGCGCTGCGAAGGCATGAATTATATGTTACAGACTATTTGTCAAGCTGCAGTGTTGTCCTCGAGCTATTCCAGCAGGGAGTGATACAGATACTATACAGCAGCTGCTTAAAGGACCATACCGCTGGTTTTTAAAATAAACTTGCAACTGCAAGTCAAGGACATTATTATTGACTCATTTCAAGAACAGATGTTTATGTAAGTTATTAGACTAGTAGATTATTTGACACTATATGGCCAAAAGTATGTGGACACACCGCTTACTTTTACTTTCACGCGTGTACTTTTGGTCCGAGGCTTTTTTTCATGATTTGAGTTCTAATGAAGAGAAATCTTAATGTTGCAGCAGACAACAGTGTTCTTCCATCTCTGTGTCAACAGTTTCCCCTTTCAACATGACAGTGACATGAAGAACTTGACTGGCCCGCACAGAGTCCTGACCTCGACCCCATCCGACACCTTTGTTATGAACTATCACCCACTATCAATTGCAATTGCGTTATATTTGACCTGCAATTGAAATTTGAACACCATGTCAAGAAACTGGTTTAATCCTGTTTTTTTCAACTCAGAAACTTTGCAAAAATCAGACTGGCCCAGCACTCAGATTTTGATTTAGAACGAATCATTCATGCATTCATTTTTTCCCGTCTCGACTTCTGCAACGCCCTCTTCACTTGCCTTAGTCAAGCGGCCCTGGCTCAGCTTCAGCTTGTTCAAAATGCAGCAGCTAGACTTCTGACTAGGACCGCCCGAAGATCCCACATCACTCCTATTTTAGCCACGCTGCATTGGCTCCCAGTGAAGTTCAGGATTGATTTTAAGATTTTTTTAATCACTTTTAAAGGCACTACACGGCTTAGCTCCTGCTTACATTTCTGAGCTAAACCCTTATACTACTGAGCGGCCACTTAGGTCATCCAACCAAAACCTGTTGGCTATACCGCATGTTCTGGGTGGTGGGTTTTTATATTTTCTCATATATATATATTTTGTATTGATGTTGATGTAAAGCACTTTGTAACCTGTGCTAAAAAAGGTGCTATATAAATAAAGTTTTACTTACTTACCATACCATACCATATATAACAAACCTTAATATTCTTCCCAATTTTATCCAAAGTCAAATGCATACAATTTTGATAAAATTATATCCAATGTGAACTTTTAATGTTATTTTCCTGTTTTGTGATGCAATTAAGGACTTAATTTAAACATTTGATTTAGTTTTTATGTACTTTTTTGAAGTATCCCCTGAACTTTTTGTATATTGAACCAATCAAAAAACAAGACACACTTAACATGAACGTTTGATTTGAAGAAACCAATCAGGTAAACTGTGAAGTAAAGCCACAGAGGTACATTTGGGCTGATTATTGTGACAGGTGTAAGCTATTAAAGTAAACAGTTAAACATTATAAATACACTGTACGTACATCAACTAAATAATAAATGAACTTGTCTGATCGTCTCTTGCAGAGATGTGAAACATGGTTTGAGATCAATAAGCCATGTTGCAGTTGTGAGCACAGAGAGACATTTTCAAAAACGTCCTTGTGGTGCATTCAAAGACACCACGACATCTGAGGACATGTCATCATCTGTGATTCATTCATAATGAGAATGTGAGGACACAGTGGAAAGGATGATGTGAATTCGGTCATTTCTGCTCAGCAGCCGACTCCCAAATCTCTTATTCTGAAGCGTCCTTGAACACATCAGAATTGCTGTCAGCATGTCAGGGGTGTTTAGGTACTCAAGTCCTCTGCTACATGTTATGTTGCACCCGAATTATGAGTATAAATACTTCACATCACCACAACATTTCAAGCTCAATATATGAATCACGTCATTTTCAAAGCGAGCGTCTTATCACGCACTAACAGATGTCCCGGGCTCCAACAGACCTCACAGAGTGAAGTGTTTAACCTTTCTCAGACTGACTGCCTGCAAACAGACGCTGTCATTTTGTTAAGGGGGAATTGTTTCTTAGTTGGTCTGAGTAAGAATAGCACGGCCCGGGTGCTACTCGTCATCTCTCTGATAATACGGCTGCAGACACAGACGGCTGTTTTGACACCTCATGACTTCCCCGTACCCTGGGAGGGAGCCCAATGCTAATTAGAAAAGTGCTGCCATTTATAGCAGGTGGGAACGTTTTACACAGTTAGATCACACTTCTGCTTGTAGGCGTCGCCAAAGCCTTTATAATTAATAAGACGTTTCATATCCAAGAATCTGAGTGAAAGACAAAACGTGTAAGAGTAAAAATAACAAATATTTTCTGGCAAGGCTTTCATGAAAATGTGAGGTTTTGCTGCTTTTCTCTGTTTCACATGATTATTTATTCACTGTGAAATGTTTTAAGCTACTTTTGATACAAACATATGATTCCACCCAGTCTGGATCCAGTTCCACATGTTTGTTTGCTGTTTGTCCAAATGAGGATTTACGTAGGGGAACCTTACGATTCCCGTTGGATGCTCCACGTGTTACGTGGGGAGCCTGGTTATGTAGGCATTTATAGATGACATATACATATTTAATTTCTTAAAAACACAGCAATGATGTGATCTTATCGGCTTCCTGTCCAAAATTTGAATAGCTTGATTGGATATCATCATGAGAGGCAGGGTTATTGCAGCTGCTACACAAGTTACACAATAATGTGAACGATGTGAAATAATCAGAGCATGCATGAAAGTATTTGCAGCACGGTAGGCAGTCTCTAATTAGTCTCTAATAAGTCTAAATGTATGTACGTTTGCTTTTGCAACCTTGCTCACCATTTTAACGTGCTTCTCAGATTTTAAATGGGAATCGAACATAAGGCCGGGATATTTTACCTGTGAGACCTGTTCGATACGTTGCCCATTAATGTTTAGAGTTAACTCATTAGCTTCTATTGAGGACTTGTAAAAACAACTGTTCAATAATATTGACAGGCGTTATTAGTCAGAGTTATGTTTGTTCTCTCTGTTTAAAGGGAATTTGGGGGAAATTTAATTAGAATGTCACATTATCAAGAAAAGATCCAAAAGATCCATTTTAAAGTAATAATCACCTCTTCTATCTATAACCTGTACCTGCAACGGTTACATCTTAACTAGTCTTTTACCTCATACTACTGCATTTGAGGATTTATTGCTCTTTTCTTAAAAAAATAGTATCCCTTTTGACCTTTTTAGGGTTTTTTGCATCCTGTGTTTGGCAAAGTTCAGTGCTCTTCTTCCATTTTCTTCTAAACTGAACCACATGACAGCATCATTTCCACCTACTGTCAAACAAGAGATTAGCTTTCACCTGACCACAGCCCTCAACAGCTGAGAGAAAACAGCTAAATGTTGTCATTTCCTCACCTGTTAAAGGCACCCTGTGGAGCTTTTGACCACTGGTAGTGCTGTGGATCAATGTTTTTAACACAGGGTAGCTTTAATGACAGCAATGATAACTTTGAGTGCACAAGGAAGGCTGCTACAAATCATTTTTTTTAATATTAGTATGCTAGTTTCTTTTTAGTACTATTGGAAATGATAAGTAAGAAGATTCATCTATTTATAAACTACCTTTCATACAAGTAATGCAGCTCACATTAAGAGAAAACTGAAAACAGTTCAGAAAACAAATTCAGATTCTAAAAGTGAGCAGTGTCCACAAAGAAATGGCGTAAATGGATTAAATTCCAGGTGAAAGCAAAGCTAAAAAGGTAAGATTTAAGCAGCCTCAAATGATGCTGTTGTCCCCCCCGGACAGGGGTGTCCACATACCTTAAGCTTTATTGTGTACCTGCCTGCCTGGTGTCACTTGGTATTAGCCCAAACCGAAACTGCTAGCTAATGTGTTAGCATGCAGCAACGGGTCATTTTGGTGTCTGCGTCCTTTAAAACGTGACCGGTGGGTTGGTCTCTCATGTATTTCTTTGACGTTTTTCATGCTTGTCTCCATCAAGGAGATTAGCTCCTGAATCGTCACAGTTATTTTGACCTTTGACCCCTCTGCACTGTTAGATGTTGATAATGCTGCTAATCTGTCTGTGGCTCTCCTGGAGCCTCAACAAAGAGGAAATAACACACAGAGAGGAGCAGATTGTCTCCTCTGCTTCTATTTACAAAGAGGAGAGGCAGACAGTCACACACACACACACACACACACACACACACACACACCCTCCCCCCCCAGGTCAACCCTCCTGGATCAGTATTATCACATTTGGCCCAGCGCTCAGAAAATCCCTTCCATATTTTTTTCAAGTTAGTGTGAGATGAATGAGAAGACGATTAGTGAGCATAAGCCACTGTGTGTGTGTGTGTGTGTATGTGTGTGTGTGTGTGTGATGGCATGAAGGCTGAAATCCTGCTAGCTGAACCATGGCAGCTCGCCAGCAGCAGCAGCAGCAGCAGCTCGGCCTGCTGTATTGTAGAGAGGAGACAAAAAGAAAAATGAAAAACAGAAAACAAAATGAAAGCCAACAGCTCTCTCTCTGTGTGTGTGTGTGTGTGTGTGTGCAGCACAGAAACGACACAGCTGCTCAGTGAAATCTGTCATTTTCACCAAACAAAGCTGCAGAGGACGTCGTGTCAGAACCCATGAGAGCTCGTCCGGCAGTGTGGCGGTCTTTTTTTCCCCTCCCCCTCGAGTCAGAGACGTCCATCCTAACAAGTCATCCCGTCTATTCCTGCTCTATTCAGTCAGACTTTTCAGTTACATTAACACAAGCTGTTGTAAGGTTGTAAAGGATAATCACTGTTTAAGACATCTTGGGTCTAATTTTGGCAGATTTGCCCGTCATTTCTTTTAGTAATCGCTCAGTAATTGCTGGGATCTGGGAAGGTGGCGACATCGTGATAAAGCTCTCCCAGGAAAAGAAACATTTCGCTCTACAGCTCCATCACTGGTCAAGAAACCCTTTTTTCTTGTTACACTGTGTTTTTGTTTTTGTGTACTGTACTATATGGTTCTCTGCAGTTTGCACTAAACTGTTTGTCCATTACGGCACTGTCTCCACTCAGATGTTGCACATTGTATGTTACTGCGTGTATAGTTTTATTTATATTGTATTTTTATTGGCTGCTGTAACAAAGAAATTTCTATCTATGTTTTTGCGATGTACTTGGAAACGTGGCCACCGAGAAAAACAAAGTTAATTCCTGGATCGTTATGAGCAACTAGGTCAGAGGTCAGAGGTCACAGCGACATGATAATCTTCTTGTCAGGCACCCAAGAAAGTGGACTGATGCTTATTTCTCTGCTGTCCTGTGCTTTCCTTTGAAAACAACACAGATGTATTAAGGGAACTCGACACTGTTGCTCATTATGTTGCAAAAGTTTTTTATTTTTGGGCCCATGAAGCACGAGGGTCAGGGTCCTTCTCTGGCCGAGCCGACTGACTTCCTGCTGACTCCCCGCGCACATGATTGGCATGAGAGTAATCTACTGACACACTTCCAGACTTTTCAAATTTTACTGGATTGAATGAAAATCATTCTGGGGTGTTTGTGACGCTCAGAGAAATGTATTCATCATTTTACAGCTGTTTGTTATGTAATGATTGTTCAGGCCAGTGGGTGACATGTGACCTGCTGAAGGAGCTTTTACTGTATGTGGCCAGTACGCCAAAAGTGCCTCACAGCCATCTGTGCTCCCAGGGGTTTGACATAGACAGCAAACGTCTTTGTATACAGCCGAGTGTTTGCATAAAGCAGTACCAGCAGGGTTCTGTCATTGGTTGACGGTGACTGACTAAAAGCCAGACAGCAGCCACCAACTTTGACAGTGAGCCAGCATGCACAGTAACAGGGTCCTGAAACTGAAGCAGCTAAATGGAATTCAGCCATCGTTCATTTTATCATTTACACCTGTGACATGTCAAAATGTCTTCAGTGAAAAAGGCCTATTAGCTGTCCTGCTACTGCGTGTCCTTCTATAAACATGGACACATCTTGTGCACAGCTAACGTCAGTTTGCAGGCTAGATAGATAGGAAGCTAGTCAGCTACAGCACTTTAAACAGCTTAAAAACGTACCTGCAAATGTCAACATCGCTCAGTTTATTCTTCTGTATTCTTCAACACCACTGCTAACAAAACGCTGTCTGTCTTTAGCTCGTAAGCTACAGGTACCAGCAGATACACTGTTTCTACAGTTACAGTGTCCCCTGCAGGCTCAGCTGTCAATCAAACAAAATGCAGCCCGCCCAGGTTAAAGGAGCACGTATGATACATGTCTAAAAAGTTTTTAAATCTTTTAATAATAAAAATAATACTAATACATTACATGAAAATCACATGAAATTTCAGTTGGATGTGGGAAATAATAGACATGAAACATCTTAAAATCATGATAACTAAATTATAAAGCAATTTCCTCATTGCACCCAGAGATCAGCGTTGTTACCTCTCACATGTTGAGTTACATATTTTTAGCGCTTTCTGTTTACCTGTCTAGCTCTGAAAAATAATCTGCCCCCCCCCAACCCCCACCCCAGTAAACACTCCACATTTGCCGTGTCTGAGGCCGGTTTTAGCCTCGTCCTTGTATGGTCTAAATAAAAAACCACGGGTCATCAGATATTCTCTGAGGAAGATCAACGGCTTTGTGGAGCCCATTAACCTCCCATTGTGTGAGCACTTAGTGTGTGTGTGTGTGTGTGTGTGTGTGTGTGTGTGTGTGTAGGTGTGGGTTTAAAGGGATGAGGGTTAGAGTGGTAACATGCAATTAATGTAGACGTCACCTAGCACTCAAACTGCATCAGCATCACCTCTTATCACTGAATAAAACATGGACAGACCTGTTTTTTTCCCCCATTTAAAATCCCATGTTTGGGTCATTTCAGGTGTTTAGTTGATGCTCAAACTCTCTTTTAAAGAGTAAACTTACTGTCTGCCATTTGTCCTGAGCCGTTACACTGTGACTCTGACCCAGTTGGGTTTCCGTCTTTTTGCTTGGAGTCACAAGAGGCTTAAAGAACCAAACAGCTGATTGAGGAGACTGTAAGAGTGCGTGACAGTTCCCCCGTGTTAACTTTCTGTCCAAGCGCTGGTTGTCTGTGTCTTCAGATATCAATGTTAATGTTGCAATAAACACATGAAGAGTGGGGGCAGGAAATCAGGACGTCAGCTGACAGAACAAACAACAACAACAACAACAGCTGAAGGTTTCATAATCACTTATTTCAACATTAACAATAGGGTTACGTCCTCAAGTTTTGCCATGTTTAGTTGTGTTTACGCTGTGCAACATCCGAAATTCTCAGGAAAGATGATAACATCTCTTATCTTGGCTCTTTTTCACACCTAACCTGTTTGGTTCGGTTAAAACGAACCCTGGTGCGTTTGCCCGGTTAGTGCAGTTTGTTTGGGCAGGTGTGACCATAGCACCAGCACTTGAGTGTGGACCAAAACAACCTCACAGAGACCCTTTAGAGCAGGTGGTCTCGGTCCAGTTCCAAAGAAACTCTGGAGCTGTTTGTTTGTGGTGGGAACGTGATCCGACCGCGATCTGACCCAACTACCAGGTGAACTCCGCAAGTTTGAGCTAAGTGGCTTCTGTAGCCAGGTGTGCTTTGCATTCTGGGATACGGCAGAGCACGCAAACTGTTTCTAGTAGCAGCAGTTAGACGAGAACAAACCAGCAATGTTTCTCATAGAAATATGCACTAGTCCAGAACAAAGGACCTTCTTCCTGTATTTACTTTCTTCTTCTTCTTTGGACTACAAACCAACGTCAACAGTGCAGGCCGCCACCTACTGTTACCGTGTGTAACATCCCCAGACACACCTGACCAATAAGCGGAGTGAACGTTCTCACCTGGTTTGTAGTGATGCATTTCAGTTCGCTTGGATTTTCCTCTGCGTGAAAAGAAACCGAACCGAAGGGGAAAACGCTCCAAGTTTACAAACTCATCAACTGATTCGGACCAGAGCAAACCAACTATGGGTGTGAAAACGCCCTTAGTCCTCCGGGTACTCTTTGGTTTTCTATTCAAATCAGAAGTTTTTGATCCTACAGTATGCATCTGCCACTAAGACTTTATAATAATAATAATAATAATAATACATTTTATTTATCAAGCACTTTTACAAGTGCTCAAAGACACTGTACAAGACAAAATAGATGTCAGTATAAAGTCAAGCTCTAAAAACTACATTAAGCACTAAGACACAACATAAAATCAGGCTCTAGACACAACATGATCACACATTAAAAGCCATTTTTATGGTTTACACGGACTTTTTTGAAATCACAACCAAGTCCTCCAGGTACACAAAAAAGTACACTGTCACTTGTCTACGCGTACACCTTGTGTACGTTTCTTAGTTATATTTCCTTCCTTCCATACAGCCATTAGTTTCAGTTCATTTCAGTTGGATACGAAAAGGAAAAGCTAATCTGTTACCTGTCACCAGTTCACCTTCATTGTTTTTTTTTGTTTTGTTTTTTTGGCAAAGCTATGTGATTGTCATGTAAATGATGCAGTTTTTAGCAGAGACTGGTCACAAGTGGATAAAAACTGTCCCTGACTGAAAAGATGCTGAAACTGAGCAGCAAAAGGAAACTTGTTTGGTAGCCAACTCTTGAATCTCAGATGTCGAAGCGTCCCTAAAAGCACCAACAGGGAGGATTTTCAAAACAGTGCCTGCTCTGAAATGGACCTTGTAAAAATGAATAAATAGTGAAAATGAATGTTAATAATTGACCTGGATGTAAATGTCTACCAGTTAAATAAAAAGTTGTCTCCAGAGTTGCAGCAGAACATGCAAGTTTATTGTTTCTTGGACTCAGAAAATGTCCCTTTGTAGAAGAGATAAATGATATGTTCCCTGCAGGATTTGAAACCACAACCTCTCCTCACGTGTGTGTGTGTGTGTGTGTGTATGTGTGTGTGTGTGTGTGTGTGTATGTGTGTGTGTGTGTGTGTGTGTGTGTGTGTGTGTGTCCACAGAAATAAGGCTCCAAGGTTACAGCTCTGTCCTGCCTTCAGATCAGCCAATGATCTGCTACAACATCGATAAACAGCAAGACACACGAGAGCAACCGACTCAATTATTCATCACTAAACTCTTTTGTCCCCAGTTAGCAGATCAATAGCTGCTATAATCAGCTTTCCGATGAAGGAAGGTAGCACACCGCACAACATATTACGTTTCCCTTTATTTTGTTTCTGCTCCAAATGTTTCATATGAGTGGAGAAAAAAAAAGCACGAGGCTGTAATTCTCATTACACACCAGAAAACAAAATTGTTGGATGGATGAAAAATGGAGAGAAACTTTCCTAGTTTTCTTCACTACAAGTCTGTATGTACGGTGGCATGACTAGTGTGGCTAAAAGGTTTCAATATGGTTATGAGTTCATTTTCAGTGTTTACCTGTCTGACTGATGCGGTATTGTAAAAGGGGAAAAATAAATGAAATTACAGTATCACTAGTTGCTATTAGTTAATATTTAAGAAGACAGTTCTCCAATTATTGATAGTTTAGTTTTTGTCTGCTACATACAATATTCAATTATTCAAAGGAGTTTGACCAATACGTCTTTGAATGTCTTTACATTAACATTTAGACTCAAGCTGCTGATATGAATTTTCAGTCACAGACAAATTCATTCTTGCCAAGGTGGGTGTAAAAGAAAAGTCTCAGTGACTCAAAATGTCCTGTTTTTTGACTTCTGGTAACCTGTAATTGAACTAAAATAGACACTCTGTCTGCCCAGGGTCCCTTTATATGATCACACTCTGCTTTCCAGACGTCAGGACCTGCAGCCTATGAGATATCACGTTAGATTCAGTGTCTCCTCATACCTATGGACCTGTGTGCCGGGGTTGATTGGATGCAGTCTGTTTCAGAGAATATTCCTCCTCTTGGTCCTGATATAAAGTTGTTTTTTTTATCTTCCCAACATTTTGACATTTAGCAAAAGATTCTGCCCAAAGCTTCCCAAATGTCCTCAGCCCAGACAAGCCTGTTAATAGTTTTACTTGTAGGGCCAACATTTCCTCAGGCACAGGGAATTTAATCCTACATATACCACCCCAAACCCTCCCTCCCTCTCTGCGCTATTTTCCACTAGATTTGATAAAGTCTCCTCTCCATAAGCTGATGATCCGTTTGCTTAATAAAACTCTAGAGAATGATACTTGGGCCATAGTTAAGCTTCTTAACCGAGAGGCCTGTTTGCAAGCATGACCTTAAAATGTAGATTATGTTGCTGCTGTTCATAGTTTTGAGGGGGAAAAGTCCTCACAGTGAGATTTAAGTTACACGGATTGTTTTGCTCTGTAAATATTTGGAAAGGCGAGCTGACAACACACTGTCTGGTCACACTTACTGGTTATTACGACTCATGGCTGTGGCAAGCAGAAATATCCTAGCCTGACATCGCCAGACCAATTCGCAAATGCATTTTACTCTGGAACCAGAGTTAATTTTCGGTTTCCAAGAGGCGTTATCAACGGGCACAGACCAAAATGCCTCTGGACACAGTTGGATAGACCTACAACCAATCAGAGCAACGAAACACGTGACGTAGCGCTGAGTGAATCCTGTCAGAAGTTCAGGAAACACGTCTTTCTTATCAACAGAAGCTGTAAGTGCAGTTGTTTGTTCTTCTTTAGAGAAAATATACCGTCCAGTTTGTTTAAAACTGACGAGATATCAGATTCAGAACGTTCCACATCAGCGGCAGCCATCTTGGTTGTTTAAAATGCCTCAACGCTGCTCCTCTGTACAGTCATCGCATCAAACCCCGCTCCATATTAGATAAACGGTTGTGATTGGTCGGCTGGAAATCTGTCTGAATGGGAGGGGAACCAGACGCATCTGCCAGAGCAAATAAAACATGAGCTGGCAGATTCGTCTGGTTTCCAGGCTAGAAATATCCACCAAGTACACCTTCATGGTAGAAGTATCAATTAAGTTCTGTTAGAAGGACAAAATGATGAGCCTTGTTCCAGTCATCTACATCTACAATTTCTCCACAGATTCAAATAGATCTGGTGTTGTGCTCATTGGTGACTGTTTCCCTGGTTGGAAAACAACCGAGCCAATCAGAGCTTTGTGGGTGGGATGGAGAATGTGGAAGTCATAGCTAGAGCCAGAATCGATTTCTAACAAAATCAGCAACAAATGTGGATGAGATGGACACAGCTGAACAGGCTGAACAAGTCAGCTATTATTAATTTTAGTTATTAATATGAATTTTATATAAACAACATTAGTACAATTACATACACAGATGGTTATAGCAAACTCACTAATGCAGGGAAAAAAAGCACAGCAGGGTTAAACAGAACAAAATGAAAAGAGAAAATAAAGATATAAGGAAGGAATGGGAAAGGGGAGTGCACAAATCCACAAGCAACGACTGCATGGTCATCGTGCCCGTCCCTCTGTGATGATTTCAACCTTCTGGATCTTAAATCTCTATTCATATACAACTAATGTGTGTTAGCAAATACATTTTGTTGGAAACCTGATTTCCCTCAAGTCGTAGCTCCTCCCACTAAAGACGTGCAGAGATGGACGGAAAGAATCCATCTCTGCACATTTCCCCTTCAAATGAATTGACAAACATCAGCACATTCATTATTGATTGAAAACAAACTGTATTCTGTATTTATTCTGTGTACAGATCAGTCTAAATGGACTGCACTGCTCATTCACTGTGCATTCAGGCATTTATACTGGCAGTAATTATGTACAGTTATTGATACTTTAAATAATGATTCATTATTTAATAACCCAGATTATGATTTGTAGAAATCATTTTGTACCCTTAATGTTTTACGGACAATATTTAAATATATCTCACATCAAAATATAGTTTGACACATGTTTTTCTGTGTCACATGTGACTGACTGGAAATGCCGATAGATAAATAAAATGTGTTTGTTGCTGAAATACAACAGACTCTCCTGCTCTCCCCAAATATAATATTATTAAAGTTTCATTAAAAGAAAAATCTTTCAGATGAATTAAGAAACTTGTTTATGGTTCTCTTGTTCTCCGCAGATCCATGATTTTGATGATGAAACCTTCGTAGCTTATTTCTCAACAGACCTCAAACATTAACACTAAATCCACCTTTTTGAAAAAGTAAATTATATGTACAGTCACTCTATTTACAACATCAACTGAGCGCGGTCCCCGTCTGCAGTGTTCATTGCAACTGTGATTCTGCAGAAATATATTTCAGAAAAAAACAGGAGTAAGGTTTTGGTTTTCTTTATCTGCTTCTTTCTTATGGAGAAAATGTGTCCTTCAAAAACATATTTGACAGAGCAAATTAGTAGTACTGTATAAAAACGTATTTTGTAGGAGACAGATTTGTAGATTTGATTCTGATGACATGCAGTGTGTGTACAGCAAGTGTCCTTACGGAGATTCTTCCTGCTCACTCACTGCTCATGAAAAGGTAAAAGCCCAACAGAGCAATTGCATCTGATAATCCTCCATTTTCAGAGTCAAGACCCTCATCTTTCCCTATCACAGGAATTCCCATCTGAGAGGTCAAAGGTCAGAATTCCTCCATATACAGTCTGGATATGAGCAGACGTACAGCAGCTCTGCAGAGACCCTCTTGTCTCTCCCCCCCCCACACTTTACCTCGAGCCGCTCGTTCATTTCCATCTTAAAGATGACTGCTCTCCTGTCGGACGGTGCTAAGTAATTTAAAAGCTAATGAGAGAAAATTAAAGTGACACAGTGTTTCATTGGCAAGAAATCTCTCTTTGATCGAGTGGCCCAATTAAAAGTAAGAAAGATAAAGAGACCTGAGGGGAGCTCGCTCTCTCTTCGCCTTTGTCAGGTGAATTAAGGTGCGGCTCGGTTTGAACTGCAGACCGGAACATCATGCTGCCATTCAAATTGGATCCAGCAGTCAAATTAAAAAGGAATACTGATTACTGAGACCTGAAAGGGATGAGAGAGCAAAATGTTTGGTTCCATTGTATGTAGCTGAAGTTAAATATTGTGAACTGACTACTATGTAATGTCTCTGATCCCTTCTGTTATATTTAAGGTTTATGAAAGACACTGCAATATCCCAATCAGGGAATAAATGTTAAATGAATTTCACTTTTATAGCACTTTACAGGGTGGTCTCATTCACACACCGATGGCGGCGGAGCTGCCATGCAAGGTGCTGGCCTCCATCAGGAGCAACCTTGGGTTCAGTGTCTTGCCCGAGGACACTTGGGCAAGACACTGACACATGTGGACAGGAGGAGCCAGGGATCGAACCACCAACCCGGAGAACAATGGCCGACCCGCTCTACCTCCTGCTCTACCACGGCCGCCCCAAATACGATCACTTCAGTGCTGAACAAAAAGGTTCTCAAACAAATCAGTGCCAAAGCAGCATTCCTGTGTCTGTTGATAATCTTTATTTTACTTCTTGTCCAGTATTCCTACAGTATGAAGGAAATCTAAACTCAGACATGTTTATGTATGTATACATATAAAATATGACCATATAATCTGGCATTGTAAAAGACTGTCTGGAAAACTGCTGAGAGGACACTGCAAACTACAAACAAGGTCAGTTGGTAATCTTTGTACAATTAATATTTAAAGCAGGAAGTTTGAATTGTAAGATTTATTTGTAAAACATTCTCAGAGCAATTTGTTTTGTGTGTGTGGCCATCGCTGTGGAACGTAGTGAAAAAACAGTGATTTCCACAGAGAGAAAACTATCTATGGCTGTGTCCGAAATCATTCACTCATTCTCTCCTCCCTTCAATGTAGAGGACTATATAGTGAGCTCACTGGCAAAAAAAAAACTTTTCACACTGCTTTCTCTTCTCTCGTCGGTCTGATATTTTTCTTTTTTCCATTATATAGGGAATAATTATTCTCACTATACATTCAGACAGCAGTACAAAATAGCAAACTCACTATATAGTAGACTATGTAGTGAGTAGTGAATGATTTTGAACACAGCCTATATTTTTTCAGCAGATATCAGATGCTTAGAGCACATTAAGGAACCTTTTGAATGTAGAGATTAACTTGGAGTATTTTTCGACTTTGCTATGGCGTACTTTTACTTGATTTAAGCATCTAAATGCTTCTAGCTAGTGGGGGAAGAGTCATATTCAAGCACTTTCAAGGTACCTAAATCAAAAATGTATAAGAAATATTTTTTCCATCCAACAATTTATGACAAAGAGACTAGCATCAGTCAGTAAGAAGGATCAGTCATGGAAGAAGATGGAATTGATCAAATCCTTTATACCCTCACCTCTACAGTTAGTTTTTATATCAGCAAGTCAGCACGGGTTTTGATGCATCAGTCATTTCAAAGCTAAAATGTAGCTTTGCAAGAAAATTCTGGTGTTTATTTTCAACCAAGAACTGGATTAAGTGCACTTCCAAAACCCCTCAAATCCCTCAGTTGAAATCCAAGCTTAGAGAGCGAGACAAAGAGGACATTAATTTATCATCTCCTTCCTCCCCAAAAACAGAGACAGCAGAGCTCGATTCAGCAGAGACGAGGCCCCGGGCCCCTCAGCTTGAACGCTGCAGTGCGTGGGTGTTGATTTTCCTTTTTCTTTTTAAAGAAGAAAGTGTCTCTGGCGAAGCTTTCCACTAAGAGAGGCTGAGGATGTGTCAGCATCTCCTCCAAGCTTACAATTTAAGTCAAGCAACAGGACATGTTGCAGGAAAATGGAAAAAGCACAAACCTCTTATTCTATTTCAGTGAAGCGATTTTGAAACCCGACACTCTCCTTGCACTTTGTCTGCCACTCGCTTTACACCAAACAGCCATTATCAAGCTTTCAAAGTTCCCAACATCTAAAAGCTCTTTTCTTGCTCTGACCTAGTTTTCTTTTTTTTTTCTCAACTGCTTGTGTCCTGCTGGTTTGATTGACGGGTCGTGAGTCCAGTTGTTCAGGGTGCCAGCAGTCTGCCGATTAAATAAAAAAGGGGGGGCAGGGACAGAAGTGGAACAGGTAAGTCTATGATTAAATTTGGCCGGGAAGCTTTTACCTCAGTGAGGTGACTTATAAAGAACCTTACCTGTCAAATCACAAACTCGCATTTCACACAAAAGCCCAGCGCGGCTGTTACACAGAAGCCAGGCATCAGGATGGAAACGAAAGTGTGCGTGTCAATCTGAAGCATCAGTCAAAAGAGCTGCTGTGAGTCGCCTTTGAAACCTTTGTGTAAGTGGCTGCAGTATTGCTTACCAAAACATGTTCACACAACAATCAGTTAATAACTCGATGACCTTTTTTGGATTAACTGTTGAATCGCTGAGTCTGTTAAATGTCTGAAAATTCATCCCAATTTCCCAGAGTCCAAGGTGACGTCGTCAAATTACTTGTTTTGTCTGACTGCTTGTCCAAAACTCAAAGATATTTACAATGATATAAAACAGGAAAAAAGAAGCAACATACTCACATTTGAGAAACTGGAGCCATAGAATATAAAATAATAAAATAATTGATTATTAAAATACTGTAGTTTAAGGCAATTCATTTTCTGAGTCAAAACTATTGCACAGCTTTTCGCTTTGTCCTGAAATAGGCTAAACTATTTTTCCGAGATCTTAAGAACACTCTCTCTGCACAGGTTATAGCAGTAACATTTTGGAAAATATATAATTAGCTTTCTTACCGAGAGTTAGATGAGAAGATCAATACCACTCTTGTGACTGTGCGTTAAATATGGAGGTAGATCCAGGAGGTAATTAGCTTAGACAAGTATTCAGATCATTCTAGCATTCAAAATGTTAAAGTACAGGAGTATCATCAGCCAAATGTACTTACAATATTACAAGGAAAAGTACTCATTATGCAGGAAAAGGCCCATGTGAGTGTTTACTATCGTACAGATTATTATACAGTATTACTGGATTGGAGCTGATCATCTGTTTTGAATCGCCGCTGTCCTGTCAGAACCATGTATCTCCAAAACATCAGCTTTCTATGAGCTGGGAAAAACAGCCTTGCTGTCAGCTTTATGGTAATGTATTTGCAGATGCATTTTTATTTTAATAGATACTTGTTTTCTGATTTTTAGTCATCATCTCCAAGTATATTTCAAATCTGTGGGAATCACCGCAGCTTTGCATTATTTACCGAGTACTGATCAGAGTGTAAGTTCATGTGTAAGCCTACCAGTTTTTTCTGCATAAATCAAACAAAAAAAAGGGAACTACGGCCTTTAAAAGTTGTAAGTTGCATTAATTAAACATTATTTGTTATCTAAATGTGGCCATGTCGCTGGAGGTCCCTGTTTTTTATTTTATGATGAATGTGCAACTCAAGTCGATTTAAAAGAAACTGGGAAAATGTTCAACAAAAAAGACAAAAAAATAAAAATAAAAGTTAAGTGCTCTAAACCTGTAATCTGCCCATAAATACTGATTATGTGATTTTTAGACTCAGTGCTGGTTGAGAAGGATGTGGGGTTTGAATATTTTCTGCAGAGACCAGATTAAAGGAGTATCATCATATCATATCATACCATCATTCCTTTCCTGGAGAGCTCATCGCTGGTAATTGATTGTCTGATATTCATGACGGGTCAGCAGAAGAAAACCCCGATTGATCCATTCCTGATTGACTGATAGAGCAGCAGAAAGATAATAAGCGGATGTTTAAGTAAAAATCAATATCGTTTAGGTTCATTTACTGTTGTGATTCCTGCTGACAGATGGACAAACCACGAGGTCACAAGTTCAATTCCCACTGTGTCTTTTTCTGTCACTGTGTGTAACATGGCAACACAGTGTGGTACATTTAAAAAATGTTCTTCTTCACTGTTGGCAGTGATATAAAAGCTGTGATACAGACCCGATGTTCTTGTGTTTTCCTGTAGCTCCCCCATATTTCTGCCATCATCTCCAGCGAACCGTGCGCTCTCTTCGAATCTGTCCACATACATTTTGTTCTGGTTGGAGTCAAACTGTGTCGGAGCCAGCGAGCAGGTGGCTGATTGTCAAACAGATGAAGGCGACAGGCTGCGTGGCGATGAAGTGGGAAGAAGGGCTTCTGGAGCAAATAATTAAGGAGTCGCCGTGTACATAAAAAAGCAAACAATGGTGTTTAAATTCTACCAAGGCATCAATCCTACGCAAATCCCCTCCATGCTCCGCCAATGGCAGCATTTCTCTGTTTCTGTGGATGGAAATCAAAGCAAGAACGGTGGGAGGAAAAATAGTGCATTGGGAACTAAGGCAGTGATTTTTAATAGAATGTTAATATGGTCGTTTTTACCCTGGATCATTGTCAAAATGCAGCTGAAAGTGTCCAGTTTCTGTTTTTTCCTCTAACAAGATGCAGATTTGTTTAAAGACTATTTGTTCATTCCCATCTGGACCATGGCGCGCAATGAATCTTGGGATAGGTTGGGCCACGAAGGATTCAGCCGTTCGATCCTCCAAAGAAGGCAGCATTTCTCTGCCGCATTTGAAGGAGCCTTGGAAATGTGACGGCCTTGTTGCGCTGCTGTGATGCAGCCTTCGACGGATGAGGCCCTGAACTGAGACGCAGCTACAATTAACACTGAAGAAACATAATTTGGTTCCCCTGTCTGCTGAGTAATACATTCTTGGACCTTTACCTTTTTTTTTTAATGCTCAGTGGATAATAAACAAGAGAAGCAGAAGTGAGGACTGCAATAAAGCAAAAATAATGCAAATCTGTGTTTAAACTGGTTGCTATGGTTCTGCTGTTGCTATAGTTACTGTGCACATGCCCAGGACAGGATTTAAAATTACAAGTTAACCAAATGTTATCCAGGCCAAGTGAGGGTACATCACATACCATATCTGTATCGTGTTACAGAGGACAGTCACATTAAATCCTGAGCTTCAGGTAAATCTGATCCCGTACGCTCGTTTCCACCCAGCTCGAGTGTCCAAGATGGATTAAACACACATGCTATCTGCAAAGTGAGATTAAAATCATGTATGCTTTGCAAAATGAGATTAATGTTGTGGCTGACAAACTATATCTGTTTCCCTGCAGTAAATCTGCGCTGCGTGTTGTACGCTTGGTCTCATATACGCCCCGTTCATCGATGCAGATCAGCCACGTGATGTGTGTACGCCGGCTGCCGACGCTCTGTGGCCGTTTCAGAGATTTACGGTGCGGGTGTTTTGTTTTCTGCCTCAGTGTCACACTCCGGTGTCCCATCCATCACATTTCCGACAGCATTTATTCGGGCAGCAGGTAGCAGAGCTGCAGCATGTGACGCCAGCCATTTTAATTATGTGGGCCGATAAATCTGCTCTTGAGGAAATGTCAGTGAACAAAAGATGTGGAGGGCTGCAGAGTCTGAGGCTGAGGAGCTGTACTGTTTGAAAAACAGGGGTTCAACAAGGCAGAGAGGGTCTTCTGATGCAGGGAGGAAAGGGTACTGTTACAGTGGTAAGTGCAGGCAGCAGGGAAAGGACCCAAATACAGACCGAACAGGCAGACTGGTGCATTTCAATGGTTTATTCGCACTTAATGAGCTTACAAGCAGGTACAGGTAGGCAGACAGGTAGACAGGCAACTGGTAACAGGCAGGCAGATCCAGGTCCAGGTGGGGCAGTCAGGTGATAAGGAAAGGAGGGGAAGTGTATCCCCCAGCCACAAACAGCGTGCAGGGTGTGAGGACGGGACTCGTAGCATAAAAACGTAGCGACCAGGTGCCACATCGTAAGCACGCATCCAAGGGGAAGCTACAAAAATGGCAGACACAGCGCCGAGCCGGGGAGGAGGAGTAAACTTTGAATGTTGTGCTTACAAACCGCCACCGAGAAATCCGACTCATTCTGCCTTTAACAGTAATCTCATTTCTTGGGTAGTTGTGTTTTGTGAGGTGACGGCTACATCTGTCGTAATAAATGTTTCAGCAGGATGGGAGAGCGAGCTCTTATCAAAAGCAATAGACTGACACTTTGGGCTTTACTCTTATTCGCTTTATTGCCGGGACCAAGATAACAAGATCAATATCAATCTCATATCTGTAGGGTCAGTATTGAGCGAGAGCAGGAGGCGCTTAACTTAGCTTAGCATTAAGACTGGAAGCAGGGGAAGCAACCGAAATGTGGAAGTTCCTCCAAGTGTTGTGTGTCTCATCACCGTCAGACCTGAGTAAAGACTGGCAGGTTTTTGGTGACTGAATCCCCGTCAGTTTGGTTCTGACCTGAATTCAGGGCGGCGAAGACCACTGGAGCAAACTGAAGCTCTTCCTGCTCTTCATGACCTCGAGCCGCCGCAATTCTGCTAAAAGCCTCCAAATCCTGCCGTCATTAGCAAAGCTTCACGCTCTTCTCTGATTGTTTTTGTGGCCAGAAATGGAAGAGATTTGTTTCATAACGTATTAAAATCTCTATTTTGGGAGAAATGTTCCAAGAGTTTACTTTGTAATTATGAAGGTAAATATGTTGCACAATGTGAGAGCTTGTAGAAAAAATGCAAACTCGTATGTTGAAATTTTCATTCATAGAAAACACTCACACACCCGCGTTCTGAATGTGAAGCCACAGAAAAAATATTCACACGTGTTGATTTTTACATAAATACAATGATAGCTGCAAACTTGGAATCCAACATCTACTCATATTTATTTTTTCACTTCCACTGCGACTTTTGCAACACTTCTTGCGATAAATATGTTGCAAAAGTGGGGTGAACCAATCAGAAATCAGAATACAAAGCACCCTTTTGCTCTGCTGTGCTTTCAAAAGTTTTGATTTGGTAGATTGTGATTAAGGAGTAAATAAACGCACGCCACCAAAACCTCGCATTCCTTATAACGTGTAGTAGAAAAATGAGAGTGAATGCGCACTTTGGCTAACGTTAACTATGTTAGCTACCTAGCATAAATACTCTGATCAATATTCAGATGCAAAGGCTTCAAAGTTCTCGTCTTGCAAAAGAAGAGGATGGGACTAACAATAAGGTGGGAAGCACTAACTAGATGAAGTGCAGTCATTACATTGTCCTTCCTGCCTGAATGAATGTGCATGTTAACCACCAATCAGTCCGAACATAAAGTGACGCTTTGCCTTTATAGTGTCAGTGTTGCGTTTTGGATTCAAACTCCATTACTGCAAATTACAGGTTGCACTCTCTGCTGAATACTGTGAAAACAGCTTCTGTTCAGTGGAAATCGTTCTCTCTCTTCCACAGCTGTGCCAGTCTCTGCTCTATTGCAGCCAACTGTCTGACAGTGTGATGCATGTGTCTCTTATTTCTCAGTATTTTGTACATTTGCAAAGAAAATGTGCAGATTATAAGAGAACGGCTCCAACGCTGCTGTGCTGAGGTTCAGTCCACATAGGAAAATGTATGCAACAATAATGGCTCGTACAGTCTCCTCTGACAGCCATCTGTTTTGTCATTATTTTAACACGAATCAACTTCCTCTCGAAACTCCTCGAGATGTCTGTGTTTGAACTTTTGCAATTTGTTCACCGTGATTCAGTTCAGCCGTCTGGGAGGGAGATTTTACAGCCCCCCTGCGGCGTCAGACTTTTTCATTTCCCTGATGTAGAGCCACTCGTATCCATGGGAGACGGCAGACCGCGCCGCAGCCACCACCGCCGCCGTCGCCTCATTAAGGATGCCGGTGGGTCTGATCAAAGGAGAAAGTATTGTTATCCAGCAGACTTATTCAACTGTTCCCTGTGATTTAACCTCTGCAGACATTCGCTGTTACTGCAGGCTGAACACCGACACACTGCACCAGTGCACACGAACACATCACATCACACCGCTGTCAGAAACCAGACATGTACCATGTGTCATACACTTTATCACATCTGAAGAAACTAGACATATTTTCACACTTCTCTCTGACAGTTTTATTTATTTTAAGGCACAATCGACATGATCCACGTATGAGTACTCGACTAAGCCAGTAATTGACTGACCTGGAAAAAAGACTTCTGCACAATCATATACCAACCGGCAGTGCACGGGCATTACACAAGCAAACTATTCAGGACCAAGTATTAATATAAATATGTAGTATACACCATAATAATGTGGTAGTTGGTATGGCTGCTAAGTGGATCAGGTATCAGCCAGACATGACTAATCCATATTAAATGCAGTTTCTTTGTCACTTTCACTATAGAATTCAGTTACATTCATTCAGTCACGCTGGGCCTCATGTTACCTTACATAAAAATGATTTTGATGAGTTCCATGCAGTGATGAAATTTCGGAAAAAGACAGCACTGGTGAGGGATCAGTACTCGGTATCTGCAGAGAGACCCTGAGCTGATCCTAGCTAAGATAGGGTGAGAGGCGGGGGACACCCTGGGGGACAAAGGGCTGAGGACAGAGTGACAGACAACCATTCACACTCATATTCACACCTATGGGCACTTTAGAGTCGCCAGTCAACCTAAACCTGCATGTCTTTGGACTGTGGGGAGGAAGCCGCAGCAACCGGAGAGAACCCACGCAGAACCTTCTTGCTGTGAGGCAACATTGCGAACCACTGCACCACCGTGCCGCCTGGTAAAAAAAAAAACCCAAAAACTTAGACCCTCCTTCCTCTTTGTTTCCGCCCTCATATCCTGCCAGAGGAGTGACCACTCGAACAGCCACTGTCACGCTGTAGTGTGAGGTTGGGGCAGCAATAAACCCTGAAACCTGCGCGCAGTTTTACATGTGAACCTTCCAAAATGTTGATTTTACTACCAGTGTTAGCATCATGTGCAGGACGATAATGTTCTAAATAAGCTAAACTATTGAAGAATTACTATTACTGAAAATTTTAGGGTTGAGATTTTACCAAACATACCACCATGAGATAAATTAGGTGAGCCCCTTAGCTCTACACACAGTATGAACGCTGCTACCAGGCTTCAGTACTTGGTGTCTTACCAACATTTCAGCTGCAGAGATTGTTCATCAGCTCAGCAGCTGAAAAACAATCAGTCACTCTGGAGAGCTGCCTCACTGGATAATTCATTCATCATATGCATGCCAATCAAGAATCTTGTTCCTCTCAACATATTAATTCCACAACTTTAATAACAAGGTCACTGGCAACATCCGTGACGGAGAGCTTTGTGCAATCACAGGGAGCAGCTGAATCACTGAGTGTGACTGTAATGGTTAAATGAAATGAACGTAGGGGGATTGTTCTCTGTGACATTGCCGTGTTCTAGCTAACTGAATGCAGCCCAGCTACGCAGTAACATTACATTTACACATTAGACATGGAGTATATACTGTAGTACATATACATTTTTAAAAATGTAATCTTTATTTAATCATTGAGATTAAGATCTCTTTTCCATATACATACAAAACATCAGGGAGGTGATGGTTGATTATAAGATTGAGAACATTACGACAAACAAGTACCTATATGAAGAAAAGACAGTTATGTTTTCATAAAAGTGATAATTTAGACCCCCCCCCCCCAACACTTTAGTTTATAAAATGTTTCCAGTATTCATGTTTTGTCTCAAAATCTTGTCAGAAGTGAAATTAATCATTTCTGAATGATAATCAAAGAATGTAAAGGAAGCTAACATTAGCATGTTTGTTTAAAACAAAAAGTTTAAAAAGTCCTTGATGGCTGACTGACTAAAAAGATTAATTTACTATCAAAATGATCGTGTTAATGATTAATTTTCTGTTCACAAATTAACTTATGAATCAAGAATTTATTCTCACCTTTGTAAGTAAAAAAAGTAAATTATTTTATATAAAGTCACTGTTTATTCTTTCTAAATTAGCATAAAGTTGGTCTGATGAAATGTTACCATTAAAGAAATAGTTTGAGAAACATTTTGGTTATCTTTCCTAGAATGAGACAAAAAAAAGATGGATACCCCTCTCATGTTGGTGTGTTAAGTACAGAGCTGGACTTAGTTCAGGGCCTAGTTAGCCTAGCTTAGCATAAAAAGAAGTAATAGTGGGAAAACAGCTAGCCTGGCTCTGTCCAAAGTTTAAAAAAATGCACCTACCAACACCTCTAAAGCCCGATGTGTCTTGTTTGTTTATCCTGTGGTTTTAGGGGGAGTTATGTGCCACAGGTTTACAAGAACTACTTCTTGTTGAACAGCCGTCGGTGCAGTGAGGTTGCCAGATTTCATCTGTGTTCATCATGTTCTGCCTCGATCATTACTGCGCAGTAGTGATCGAGGCAGAACCGCCCGTCTGAACCAATCACAGCACACTCACAGTTGTCAATCATGACTACACCCCCTTTTTATAGCATCAAATAACTAATTAAAACCAAACTGATCAGAAAAACGAACACTTGAACAAACATCAGCGTGATAAGAACTACCTAAAATGACAGAAACCATCTTTGGGAAAACTTTATTTGGCGTGTTTGTGATTTTTCAGTTTGGTCCATGTCCCATCCGCTAACATGGAGGGGGCGGGGCTTATGAGCTATACTGCAGCCAGCCACCAGGGGGCGATCCAGATGTTTTGGCTTCACACCTTGTTGCCCTAGCAGTAAACCAGAACACTATTGCTATTGTAAAAGTTAACAGGTGAGCAGCGCTGAACAGATAATCATGACACCAAACCATCTAAGAAGTGATGTGAGCGAGCATTTTGGATTCCACACCGTAGACAGAAAAGGCTTGGATAAAGGTGAGGTTGTTTGCTGCCTTGTTGATATGTATGTCTTTACAGTAACGTTAGCTTATCGCTCATGTGAGGCAGCGGAGGCATCGCGAATAAACGTCAGTTCTTCAGCGTAGTCTAGGATTAGGCTGCGTGGGTTACAATCAAAATAACTGAAATTGAAAAACTGACAGCCCTAACGCACAGACATGATAGAAATTGATCTTCTCATCTCTCTCTCAGGAAGAAAGCAAGTAACTGTAGTTCCCAAAATTCAGACTTATTCCTTTATGAAGAGCGTGGACTCAAGTTACTATAATTTATTTTATGTCTATACATATTAAATTATTTTGTAATATTGGCCTAACTTTAATCATTTTGCAGATAAATGCAGAACCAAATATACATGGATCTTGTCATTCATTATTAATGCTAACCCTCATCAGCTGTTTCCATGTACGACATCTTCCCCTCCCTGTCAACACAACGATTGTTGAAGTGTTCGCTGATGAAGATGGAGGGGAAGACTCCGGCCGAACAATAATTGCCCGTGACGTTTAATTACTCGTCGGGATGTCGAAAAACCCAGTTTGAAACAAACCTGACGAGGAGCCTGATGGCGACAGCAGGTCAGTGGAGGCAGCTGTCCTGAATAGATCAGACCCTTCCTCCTCTTCATCCTTGCTGCATTGTTTTTGCTGTCTCTAATTAAAGAAGTGACATTTGAAACAGAGCCTGGGGTTTCTGAAGAACTAAGGCTCTCCTTCTCCATCTCCTCCTCGTCTTCATCGGCCCTTCTTTTCTCCACGTGGCCGCCGACACCGACAGTGCGTATCAATCACTGTCCCCAGCCTCCGGGATTCCCCTGGGTCTTTGGTGGCGGCCCGATGGTGAATGTCAGATGGTCTGGTAATGAGTTGTTATTGTGCCAGTCGATGTATACGCGCCTCCCCGATGATCTCGGGGCACCGCAAGGATAATGTCTCATTGATTGCGTGATTAATGGCTCTTAGGAGGAGCTGAGGGGGTCGTTGTTGGGTGTTGAGCCGTCGTCGTGTTTGTGATGCATTCACAGCCTCTGAGATGCATACCAAGCGTGACATTGGCCTCTCAATGCACCGTCCTCTTAATCGGAGGGTGATTGGGTGAGGAGGTTTATTCATGTCCTTCCTTCCTTCAATCTTTTTCCACGACCTCAACTAATACATTGTGAAAGTCAGTGGTGACAGGGTCCCATGTGTCTCTTCCTGTCAAAGTGCCCCTGACCCCTGACATTTGACCCATCTAGTGAAATCTGAACTTGTGACTTACTTAAGAGAAAAAGACAGAGAGAAAGCAACACATCTGTCTGACAAACTGACAAAAACTTTCATTTTAATCATTCTTTAGAAGACGTTTACATTAATTTCAGGAGCACATTGTTTGAAGAATTATTTTCCATAACTAAAGTTTGACTTTAAGTTATATTATTTTGTTTTCGTCAAACATAACTGATACCTGGCTCAAGGTTGGACAAGATGGGAAACCACAAGTTGTATATTAAAATGATTTTCCTTAGCTCAAAGACAAAATACAGCGTAGTCTTTGGGGTGGAAGCCACGTCCACCTGTCAGTCCAAGTGAGCAGAGTGATGATCCAACTCTGCCATAAAACATTAATAATATTAGATTTATTTGTTATTTCATGTTAGTTCTTGTATTAAAATACCTGGAGTGATAGCAGGTTACAATCCTGTGTTTCATAATTTCTTACTTCTGTCTTGGCATTATTTACATTTGGATTGCACCTTTAAGTGCAATGTAATGAAAAATGTGTAGGAAAGAAATCCATAATTATAATTAAGTGTGGTGCAAAATTAAAGCTTATGTATTAGCCTATCTACTTGTCATTCTTATATTGGATTTCTTCACATTGGTTGTAAATGAAGAACCAAGTTTAGCTGAAACGTTAGCTAGCTAGGTTGACAAAAGAGGATCTGAAATCACATTTAAAAAAAGAAGATGAAGCTGAATGCTTATTACTTATTTTCTTGTTAATTTAAGATCATAGTCATCATGGCAGAATGTCAGAAGGCTAGCTGACCAGCTTACCATGTTAGCTATGGGCTAAAATATCTTCAGTTTCTACTTGGAAAGTCAGCTAAAATGGTTATGGGCATCACACCAGCAGTGACTGTTTCTTCATAACTCGACATACTGGTGGCATCTTGTTGCACTTCACTGCGGATCAACTGTCCAGAAAAAGCAGCAATTTAATCACATTTGCTCCCCACGATTAGCGTTCTGTACCCTGACTACCACTTCTGTCTGTACACGGTGCATCCATCGTGTGCTACAGCCATCAAACGATGCAACACTGCATCAGGTGTGTGTTACACTTTAGACTCAAGTTTGCATTTACATTACATCACTAGACTTTGTGACATTAGCCTCCTCCTCTTCTGTCTCTTATCTTTTATACTTGCTTTGTCTTAAGTTGTTTGGTGTCTTTGGCTCCAGCTTGAACTACGTTTTGGTTTTCAGTGCTGTAAGAACCCTCTGCTGTATCGTACGGAGCCCCCCCGGGCTCACCTGAGAAACCCTTAAATCTAGATGATGATGCGGCCGCCATAGAAATGCTCCATTTCTTGTTCTTTGAAGAAAGAAGTTGTTTGCAAATCTGTGTGTGCAGTTTATAAATCCATACCCACGGATTATGAATCTGAGAGTACAGATTTACACATGGCTCTTTTTTTCCCCCGCTGAGTCCAGTGAGGCTCTGTGGTGTCCTGTATGTCACTCCTGTATGACACACACAAGAGTCAACAGACAGCAGAAAACTAGACTATGTTGAAGAGGCTGAGTGAGTGCATCAGTCAGCTGCAGGAAAACATCACCTTCTGCCAACACGCTTCTTTGCTGCCCAATGTAATTCAAAAGTGAAAGGTCAAAGCCATCTTATTTAACCTCCTGTCAGTGACTCACTGGATGGCTCAGTGTGTGTGTGAAGGGAGCTTTTACACACACACACACACACACACACACACACACAGATTTGATGTTATGTTTTAACTTAATTTTATATTATTTAATAATTAATATATATTTAATCTTAACTTTGCATAAATGTATTAAGGCATCAATTTAGTTGTCTATACTGGTAAAGAAAAGGGTATTTTTTAAGGTTTATTTAGGTACTTTGTGACATTACATTAATTGATAGTCACTGATAATGAAATGCTTCTTTAATGGATTTTTTTATGTTGAAAACTTGAAAAATGATCTGACCTTAAATGGCTTTCCAGCTGAGCATTTCTGCAAAATGATGATGTAATAATGGAGCATTTCTATGGCGGCCGCATCATCATCTAGATTTAAGCGTAGATTTAATACCATACTGTGTTTTGCATTGGCAAAGCTTTCATTGTGTAATGTGTATTTATTGTATATTTATGGCTTTTCACTCCAAAACCAATCTCTGTGGGCACGGATGTGTAAACGGAGAGTCCAGATTTACACATGGCTCTTTTTTTCCTCAGGTGAGCCCAGGGTGGTGGTGGGGGGGGGGCTCCGTACGATACAGCAGAGGGTTCTTACAGCACTGAAAACCAAAACGTAGTTCAAGCTGGAGCCAAAGACACCAAACAACTTAAGAAGAAGAGCGTTATCAAAAAGTGAATAAGAAAAATGTCCCTAAAAAAACATTTGTGCAGAAACAGCACAAAAGCAACTACAACAGGAAAGCAACTCTTTGAGAGTTCATCTTTAAGAAGCAAAGGACCGGCAGACATTTACATTTTTATTGGTCCTGTTTTTCACACAGGGCTGCCGCCTCAGACGTGAGATATGAATTTGCAGGATCCAGCTGATCGATGTTGCATCCCAGCAGGAGCCGACACTCGGCTCCCGAACTGAGCATTAAGTTGAGAAATCTGTGGTGGGAAAATATTAGCGCTCTGCTTTGGTTGATAAACGGCGGTGTGCAGATGACTGAGCTCCGTGTCCTTCTTCTCTCCACACAACCTTTTTATCAGCTGTACTAATTTGTTCATTTTCTGTGACAAGAGATATACTGGCTGATGTTGACCTTCCTGTCGTTTGTCAAATACAGCTGAACTTTTGAGCTGCATGAGCAGTACACTAAACATTTGATTTTACTCTGTCATAAGCAACATACACATAACACACTTCTTCAAATATTCACAAAAACGAGAAGAACAAAAGACACAGACTGAAGCCAACATGGGCCCTAGATGGTAAAGGACCTTGTCATCAAGTATCACATGTGTTTTATATGTCTTATTAAGATGACAAAACAAAGTTCAAGTATGAAAATATGCAAAAATGTAAAACAATCAGCCTTATCTTTATAGTATGTGCCTTATATTTGGAAGTCAATATGCCGGAAAAAAGGGATCAGGATGAACAAACACATCACAATTCATTTGTGATGTTTAGGGCTTCACTTCTTTGTCTGGATAACATTGGCTTAATGTATAAAAAAAGATACTATCAGCTTAGTGTAAGTATTCATGTACAGTATGTTCATAAACCTGCTCTGTGCTCAAAGTCGCCCTCCAGTTTAATCATCACGAGGTTGAATCCACAGAACATTGGATCATCAGCTACAGATATGAACTGAGCAGGTGATCTTCCCTCCCGGTCGCTTCCTGGCCTAGCATTCTTTTCTTTTTCTTCTGTCCTTTAACAAAACAAAAGCCAGTGGGGGGCTGGGAGGCGTTCAGGTGTTGTCCCTCTTCAGTGTGGCTACTGACCCATGGCTGGTGTCAGTAAACACATCATCCTCTATCAGCCCCGCTGTCACCTCACTCAGGTCAGCCAGAATATCCTCCAGCTTCACCCGACTCTGCTGCCAGCAGTACAGTGACAAAAGTCTGATTCTGACAGAGCAGCACTTTCTTTTTTTCCTTCTCTGAAGGGAAAACGACGACTGTAATTTTAAAGATAATGCAGTCTCCTTTTGGTTTAATCAGTTAGAATGGTAAATGGCCTTCACTTATATAGCGCTTTTCAACCTGACAGAGCTTTACAGATTGGTCTCATTCACCCATTCACACACGCAGATGGTGACGGAGCTGCCATGCAAGGTGCTGGTCTCCATCGGGAGCAATTCAGGGCTCGGTGTCTTGCCCAAGGACACTTCGACACGTGGACAGGAGCAACCCTGGGATTAATGGACGACCCGCTCTACCTCCCCAAGCGAAAAACCGAAACGAAACATTGACCAATCAGAGCAATGTAAAAAAATGACAGAAAGGCATCTTCCCACCAAAAACTTACTGGTTCTCAAAAATATGAGGAAATACAGCATGCAGAGAAATACAAAGATAATGCAGTCAGCTTTTGGTTTAATCAGTAAGAAGCAAAAAAACAACATTGTAGTGCCACTTCAGACCAATCAGGGCAATTAAAAAAATGGCAAAAAGGCATCTTTCAAAATCAATCATAGCCACTAAAAACTGACTTTCTCAAAAATGCCAGGACAGTCTCTATACGCCTTGAATGAGCACAACCAGTCACCTATGCTGTGCCACTTTCTGGTTTGACCGGACGCTTAGACGCATAGATGTAGAGCGAGGGCTTTAGACTGAAACAAAGAAAGAAGGAACAAGATGCTACAGAAGAGAAAGAACTGAGGAGCAGAGAAAGAATTATCCTCCTCCTCCTCTTACCTCTCTATCAGACAGACAAATGACTCAGCACTCTCTCTCTCTCTTTCACTCCTCATTCCCTTTATCTGTCTCTCGCCCAGCATCTTTGTGTCCTGTCGAGGTTTACTTCCTCCTTCCTTGTCTCTCTTCATTTATCTGTTAGTCATGTAGCTGATTCAGGAAGTCTATATATTTACAAGGATGGAAAAGCTCTTGGAAGAAAAATCCTTTTGTGTGAGGTAGACGACGTGACGTCACGGCCAGCTGCTTCACTGGAGTTTGGTGGTAAAAGTTGTGATGTTAAACATCAGTGGTGAATGTCAGGATTTGAATCAGAGTGATGGCTTCCTCTAAGAACCACAGAGATGTTTTCTCACAGGGAGAAAACTGGCAGAAGAGGAAACACAATTTCTACACAGAAACGGCAAACCACGACTTCTCTTGTGTTTGATGTCTTTTTGTTCAGTTGCATCACCCACGTTCTACTGTAGAGTTAGTCCCAAAATGGGATATTTACCTCCTGTGTTCCTGCTATTTGGGTCTTGACCCAAGAATGCAACAGGAGGAAAATAAAATCAAACAAAGTACATCAGTTGCATATAGGCGGAATTTCTCTGTGACAATTTAAGGTAGGTAAAGCCTTGGGTGGAGTATGTAGAATAACCCACACCTAAAGAGATTTAAAAAAAAACTTGAGGACAGAAGTTAACTACAGCCCCCAAGGTGCATTTCTGTGAGAAACATCCAATCACAGGCCTTCAAATTTAAACATTCAGCAGTTCAAATCAGTTCAGTTTTGGATTCGGGGTCAGGGCCAGTTTTGTTCACAGCTGCAGCAACAAATTGTTCTGTATTTACTACGGCTCTTATTCGCACCTTTGACTGGCTTTATCTCCATAGCAACAGTGACTGAGGCTCATGGGTAATGTAGTATTTAGAACCATCCACCAAACCAAATCTGGATGGCATTTGCTGCTACAAATATTGTATATAAAAATGTCATTTCTACGATAATTAATTTAAGAAAATGTAATTATACTGTATGGAGCCGTAACAAATTCATAATAAATCCAATTAATCGTTCCTCCTCCATCTTGATTCTCTGTGATCGTTTTTATATGTATTTTACATGTTGCAGAGCAGCGACAGTGAGTCAACTCTGCCCTCGCCGCTGTTTCTACATTCAGTTCACATTAAACAGCATTAACACTCATACAGCCACAGAAACACATGAGCTCGCCATCCATGGGACACAGCCACATATATGAGTGGTTATTCAGTAAGAAAAGGTAAACATGAAATTGAATAATCAATCAAGAAAGAACAGGGCAGCACAACTGAATAAGCAGTGAGCATGCTGGGATACATTATACACTTTAATATAGTTTGATACAGGTGGTTTGTTTTTCTTCTTTTTTATGCTGTCTCTTGAAAAACTGAAATACATTACTAATACTGTGGTAATCCTAGTGCTACTAATACTACTGTACTGTAGGACTGACAACACGGTGTATTACATGTATATTGGTAGAATTCTGATTATACTGTATTAAATATGGGGGTATTTGGATGTATATCGGTGCATTGGTCAACAGTTTGTTGATTCTGTTATTCTTATTGACGCACCGTTTGTTCGTGTACACGTGGCTCCGGTGTAGATGGCGTGATTCCAGTCTAAAGGCTCTCTGGATCCTCTGTTGGCAACAAAAATGTCAAAAAGCCAAAACTTAAAGACGAATATGCCAATCCATTTATTTTAACAAAACATTTCTCAAAATAAAACACACCACCTTTACCCTGCCTTAAGGCCCTTTCAGTCACAACGCACCACTGCGCTCTGAAACCCATTATTTCCAATGGCTTGTGGCGCACCACGACGGCTGCGCTCTGTGACGAAAACCCGCGTGGCCAATAGAAACGAGGCAGCTGGCCAGGCATGGAAGGCAAAATGGAGGAAAAGCTAATATTGTGTGTGTCCCTGAATTGTACAACACAAGTTTACGCTTGTATCGAGACCTCGGGCGGAAAGCCCTAACTTGGAAACACGTTTCCAACCAAGTAGGTGGCAACAACAAAATTACGTAGTCCCGCTAGAAGTTTAGAAAACTCCGCCTGTTTTGCTCTGTCCTCCGCTGCCTCCCTGAACACCTAGCCGACGTTTTGTGCGTTTACAGGCATAAATACACGTTTACGGCTCCTTTTGATGTGGTGACAGATGCTGTCTGGCTGTATCTGAATATGACAATATTTTACTGCTTCAAATCTTCTCTGTGATCGCTCATTTTAAACGGCCGATCTCACAGCACAGCTGCTGTCATTAACCTGTAGTTTTGTTCATTTTGTCTGATGATGCTGTGATCATGAAATAATGATTTTATCTGCAGCTCAGCAATGACTGCTGGTCAACATAGTATTTATGATATTTATGTCAAAGTTCATACTCGTTCAGTCGTCTGACAACAGAAACAGAAAAATCTGTCATTGAGAACAAGTATATTGTGGATTGATCAGCATTAAAACACTGTATAGGTGATCCCAGAGAGCAGGAGGAGACAGAACGAAGGGTTAACAGGCCGTCTCGCTTTTGTTCTTCTGTCTCTCTCACTAACAACACTTTTGTTCTGTGCGTGTGAAGACAAAGTCAAACAAATAAAATGCATCATTAAAAAGTAAATTGCCAATAAATACATTTATTACCATTACTTTACTATCTACACTGTATATTGGTGTTTGTTTTTTGTTTTAACAGTATGTTGGCTTTTATTTTGATGCTGATATGCTCTGTTGGTTACCTATCAAATTAACACACACACACACACACACACAGGTATGATAATGAAGGTGTGGATAATGAAGATGAGGAGTTTATTCTGGGTAAGTAGGTGGTGGTGGGGTGGAGGAGGAGAAGAGGACGTCTGTTCCCATCAGACCCTGGAAGGTAACTGGGCTGTGAAACAGAATTACAGGATCAGTTCTGCTAATGCATCAATCAGAATAAATGACTTTGGCGTGCCGTTCAGGTTCAAGTTTACAGGTGCTAAATAAAAAATGTTTCCTTCAGAAATGAGCTTTAAGTTATTTGTCCTCCTCCAACTCCATCAAGAAAATGTGACGGTAAATTAGTTCGAGACAAACCAGGCCTCCGAAGACAATACAGCCGGATAGATTCCTGTTCAACTTCATCCCACCGAGCGGAGAGCCAATTTAGACTTGAGACGTTCTGTTCTTCATTTAATACAGAGGAAATCTGTCACCTTTGGTTAATATAATTTTCATGTTGTGATAATATCTGATCAACACCGGACTGTTGGTTTACTAAATCCACTGTAATTTCTCAAATTAAGCTGGCACCAAAGATGTCAAGGCTTTATGTATTCTGATCTATTGTACTATATATATACACTGATCAGCCACAACATTATGACCACCTGCCTAATATTGTGTAGGTCCCCCTTTTGCCTTTAAAGGATCTGCTGCTGTGCCAGATACCACAGCACACCTTCAGAGGTCTAGTGGAGTCTATGCCTCGACGGGTCAGGGCTGTTTTGGCAGCAAAAGGGGGACCTACACAATATTAGGCAGGTGTACATAATGGTATGGCTGTGGTGGTGTATATGTATATATGTTGTTTTTTTTTACAATAAAAGCCTTGCAGGAGAGCAAAGCGATGCTGTCCCCTCAACTACTGGACGAGAAAAGATGTTGATTTTGAAATAAAAGCCTGTCTCTATTATTGACCGGTCTCAAATACAGGCCTGGTTCTCTCCTCAGTTAAGGTAAATAAAAGCCCTGTACATCATAGAGAATTCACAGTAAATCAAACCTTTACTAAGAAACGTATTAACCTTTATACCAAAGTTACAAAAACACGTCCGATATTCAAACATTAGAATATCTTTTTAAAGGTTAGAAACGAGCACAAACTCAGGTAAGAGTCAGTCTCTGTGTTGCTGACTGGTTTGATAAGACGAATGTGAGCTAAATCCCTGATGCTGCAGTGTGTGAGTTATCTGGACAGAGATATACCAGGTCACTGTCTATTTCTGTACACAGGACCAGAGCTGGGTGTCTAGACAGTCTATTGACCCAGCCCCCCCAAAGTGACTATAAAATGAAGGAAAGTTTGACAAATTTATAACATGTAACTGTCTCTTATTTTGTATACATTTAAGATTTTCAATGACAAACTACACTTTTACTGTCACATCACACAATAAATAATCTGATGATACTGCTGCCCTGCTTTTTAGTGTGAAAATATCATTGAAGTTAAGTTAAAATATGTTGAACTTAACAAATGTATTACAATTTAGCTGGTATGTGTCTTCATTTTTAAGCATCTGAGGGAGAAAAGCAAAGAGAGCAAAGAGACTTTTAGCAGCCCTGTTGTATTCCGTTTTTCCGCTCGCTTGAGGTGTTTTTTTGCCGAAAATGACCTGTTTAACTGCATTAATTTGTCTTGGTCTCTGGACAGCATGAAACATGGCCGACACTAGCTGACATGAAAGAACAGTTCAAACTTGCCCAACAGAAACAAATTCCTGAGGACCTCTTTCCATCTTTCACCAGTAGATGGGTCAGATGGCCAAGGCGACTTGTTTTGTTTCCGGTTCGCAGCCTCTGCTTCTTCTGTTCCCTTTACTGGCGCATTACAGCCGTGCGTAAAGCGTAGCCTCTACCGCCACCTTCTGACCAAACTACGCTTTGCAACGAGCCGAGTTTATTTGCTCCAAACCAGCTGATGGAAACGTGCCTAATTCACATTTATTTTTTGTAACATTTTGCCTAAAATTCGCTTGACAATTGAATGAAAACACAGCTAGTGTCACAGAGTGATCTCATGAGAGAAGGAAAAGAAGATTCAGGGTAACACTTTACAAAATGGTACACAAAAATGTGAGTAGTTACAAAGAAACGAGAGAGGAACAAATCAGGAACGACGGCCTTCTAATTAATGAATCGTTAATGAGCAGTTCCTGAATAAAGCAAGCAAATTGTGGAAAGTAATTTGGGGACAGTGGTGAGACCGTATTATTTTAGGGAAAAATTCTATACTATAAAGATTGGTGCATACAAAAAGTATTAGCACATAATCAGAAATTGGTACCTGATGATGAGGAGTTCAGGTTGCTGATTAGTGAATGAATTTGCTGTTCAGGTTTTAGAATTTAGTCGCTAACTTTATCAAACAAACACTGCACTTTTAGCATGACAGTTTCTCTCCTTACAGGAAATGAAGGCAGGCGATGAACCAGTGAGGCAGACGGATCAGACTTTAATTCATTAAACGGATGATTAAAGCTGTATTAGGACACAGTCGGCTGCTCCTCTCAGCTGCACTCTGCACACCGGTCTGTGGTCACACAAGGACCGAAGGATAGCTTTGGTTTAAGAGAGCACATTTTGTACATTTGAGATGTTGCCTGGCACTGAACAATATGTATTTTATCTTCTTCCTGTCTTTGGTTTACCCGTGAAGTGAAGCAGTGATTAACATTCTGCAGTGACAGCTGGCTGGGAAAACTGTCCAGGACCAGAGACAACATTTACAGGTGTGACCTTGGTGTGTGTAGATTTATTCAGCAGAGGAAAGACTCAGTGTGTGCTGCATAACAAGACACAACTCATCCCCACAGCAAGTCTGTGTGGCTCAGTGGCTGAAGCAAGGCACTAACAATGGCTGGGGCAGGGGTTTCATTTCCTGCATGGCTGAGCAGAGGAGGAACCATCATCAGCTTCATTTCTCTACTTAATTTCTTTAGAAATAAAGATAAGTTACACATATCCTGCCAGTCCCTGACTTCAATAATGATGAAATAATGATGGAAATGTCTCTACAAATACTGGATGGATGCCCATTCAGTTTTGTACAGACATTCGTGGTCCCCAGGAGATGAATCCTGGTGGTCCTCTGGCTTTTTCCATCTAGTGCCACCAGCAGGTCCATGACAAGATACCTCTAAAACTAAAGACAGGAATCCAGCCAGCCTCAGCTGGACGTTCAGATGAATGCTAAAACCCTATATAAATTGTCTTAAAGGGAAACTTTAAGACAATTATAATTTAAACCTGGGCCCTATTTATTATTTTATTTTTATTTATTTATTTTTACAAATTTTGGGGTCAAAATGATTAATATAATATATGGCTGCAACATAATCCTTGTGGGCAGCACAAGTTTGTTTAAAAGCTTGATAAAATTGTATAGTTTTATTTCTGTTACACATAAAAAGGTTAGCAGTGAGTGACAGAGCTCTGTCAGGTGGTGGAAGGAAGAGCTGCATTCTGTGTACAATCGGTGTAATTGTGAGTTTCTTGGTGAATTTCCCACTGTTTGTCTTTACTTTTCTTTCATTACTACCTTTTTTAAATGGACTCCTGTTTTCTGTTTTGCTTTACTCAACATCCCCTTCACGGTTTTCAAATGCCAGACAACATCCACTGCCCTTTATGTGGGGCGTCTTACTACAATTCAATTGCTAAACAACTCCAGTCCAAAACATATTTTCCTAATGCAGATAACAGAGTTAAAACAACAGCAAGCCAAACGCAGCCTGTCCTCAGAGTTAATTTCTCATAGACATCAGGCTGCTGACTGTGTGTCTGATTCTCTCTCAGCTGCTCTGGCACATTGTTCCTCGTGCAGCCGAAGCCGTTAATTATGGCAGCCAGTTCACAGTTTGGATAGCAGTGCTTTGGCGCTCTGCGACATCCCAACTGTCAGTTTAATCATAGAGCGGGGTCGATGACACCGACCACGCCAGGCCGGCTCTGCCTCGCCTCAGGCCACACTGCAAAAAAAATCAGTCACGAAAAAGCCACTGCACTCGCCGTCGCTCAACCTGTTCGACTCACGGGTTCAAGGATGTAACACAAAACTGCAAGTGAATCTGGATGTATAACAAGAGTAACACTGTGTTCATTTTGTCATGTCCTGCCATACAAAAATCTCCATTTTATTAAGAGATTTCTGTCTGAAATGTCCTCATTTAATGTATTTCAAGTTGTCATTTACCTGGTTTCAAGAATCTTCTTAACTCTCAAAAGAGAATAAAGCAGGTCTCTGCACAACTAATCTCTATAAACAGATATCTGCATAGACAAGATTTTGGTATAGAAGCGTTTGTAGTCCAGAAGGTATTGGCCAGTCACGTTTGAGCAGGCTTTGGTTGCATGCAGGTAAACAATCTGTGAGCAAAAGAGGCGGAACACATTGGCTGAAATGTAATGTCAGAACTTTTTTTAGCTTTTTATCAACCTCGGAACCTCAGAGATTAGCTTTTTATTAGCTTTTCAGACGGGTTGTGAGGTTGCTAATCAGACTGTAAACAATGACTGGAGCACGGAAGAGGAAGACTTGGCCTGGATAGACATTATCCGTTAGTCGGATATACGCTGGCTACACCGGAAGCCTTGAAACATTGGCACAATGAAACAAGTTGAAATATTCTTACAACACCAGTCGACTTTTTTCACCTGTTTTAGGTAAATAAAACTTTAGGGAAAAAAATAATTTGCTTACTAGCTTTTTCTAGCCCTTAGAGTAGGTCAACCTGTTTTGATCTTAGCCGTGTAAAGATGATTTTGTAATCCCTGGTTGAATCTGACTTTTCTTGCAGTGTGGAGGGGGATTGGCCCGGGAGCCCACAAGTCATTTCATCTGGCGGTGTTCAACCTTTACGTCTCGTACACAGTACAGTACAGCCCGACACGAAGTGCAGCGTGATTCAGTACACGCAGATTGTAAACAGATGATGTGACAAACACTTGGGGGAAAAAATGGAATAATGTGTATTACCAGCAAGTCATATCAGGTAGTAAGAGAAGGAGTAGTTACCAGAGGGCTCCAGCAGGGGGAGCGTAGAGCTGCTGAGCTAAATAAAGGGACCTCGTTTCCTCCTTTCAGTCATTACACACATGATCTGAGGAAAGTTTGTGTCCGAGCATCTTTCATTTTAACTACTCCCTTTTCAGGGCTTCTACACGCTCACTTTCAGTTAGCGATGGGACAACCGGTTCATTTTAGTGACTTAGTTCCTTAAATCATGTTCAGGTGGCTGTAAAATGAACTACTCTTTTTTTCGAGTCATTCGTTCATTTCATTCAGTAGACGTTGCACAGGCGCGGCCAAAATGAACGAATGACTCTCTGAGACAACTTGTTACTACTAGTTCATATCAAAGTTCAAATGAACGATTCACTCATGATCGACACATCACTACTTTCAGTTTGACCTTCAAATAAAGTGGTTTGGATCATCTGGATAACTGATCTTGAACTGCTAGACTTCTTCTTAGCGATGTCACCGTGTTTCCAGATCACTGATAGAAATGATGAACAAAACTACCAAAATAAGACCCAAGTAGTAATACACTGGAATTCTAGCAGTGCAGGTGTTTTGACGTGTTTTTCTGTACAGTAGCTATTAAGTGTTTTCCTTCTCGTGCAGTTGCCACTCGAGGTCGAGATGTGAGTAAAGGTACTAAAATAAGCTCAGAACATCGCATGAAATCAGGCTGCGGCTCTTAATTTGCAACGAATCCTGTTTGCTTTTGTAAATTACTCTTGGTGTTCAAAGACCGCTTGCTGTTCCTGGAGGGTTTTACACCAAGGATTTTCCTACCCCCAACCCCCCCTCCACACACACACACACACACACACACACACAGAGTGAACATGCCCGGTGACACATCAGAAGTGCTGTCTGAATTTCGAAGGCTCATTAATGGTCCATTTCTGTCTGTTTTGATTTGATGTGTGCCACCCGCTGCCGTGTAGTCACAGCAAATACAACATCCTGTCCTGGAGAGGGTCGAAAATAGCTGCTCATTAACCGGCTTCTCCCCCACACACACGCACAGATAAAGAAAGCCGCATGTCTACACACACCGACGCACATGATTATTTTAAGATTCTTATTAGATCCTAAACACTCACAGGCTCACAGATGAACACACCCCGTCAGTTTGTCTCCACACAGATGCGACTCATCATTCACTGGCAGGGAACCTTGACTTGTCAATAAACACACACACACTCCAGGTTATTTTTTACACCTGGGTTGACTGAAGAGGATTTTTTTGGACCTGAGGCTGTGGTTCTTAACATTTTGGTACGTGTGGTGGAACTACCCTAACCACTGGTAAAGTATGTATGTATTTTATTGGTTTAATTATTTTACATATATCACCTGTAAAGCACTTTCAGTTGCACTAACATGTATGACAGGTACTATACAAATAAAGGTGGTGTTGGAACGGGTACAACAACGAGATAGCGTCTGCTTTACCGGTAACGTGACTTCTAACATTGGCTTCTGCTCTGCACTCTCTTACTATGTTGTAGTGGCGGTTTCCTGTGTAGATGACATCCTTCTGTTGTAATGTCATGTTAGTGGATGGGACATGGGCCAAACTGAAAAATCAAAGTACACGTCAAATAAAATGTCCCCAAACATGGTTTCTGTCATTTCAGGTAGTTCTTATCATGATGATGTTTGTTCAAGTGTTCATTTTTCTGATCAGTTTGGTTTTAACTAGTTATTTAATGCAAAAAAAAAGGGGGTGTCACGTCATGATTGACAACTGTGAGTGTACTCGCGACTGGTTCAGGTGGATCTATAGGCGGGAACTTGAGCCGTGGGTCATTACTGCGCAGACTCTGGCTCCAAATGACGTCACCTGCGCAAGATGGCAGCTCCAGTATCCGGGATATTTTGGCTTCATTTTTGTAAAGTGGGAGGAAGAGGAGACGCGTTGTCCATCTTTATATACAGTCTATGGTTGTGACCACGATTCAATATTAACGTTAGGAAGGTAACAGCTACAAAGTAAACTAAGCATGGGTAACACTAAGTTACACAAACTACCTATTAGTCTAGTATAACCAGTTTTATTTTTTAATTTTTTATAGTAGCTGCACATATTACCAGACACATCCCGTTTGCTTTCATTCATTTATCAGCCCTTCTGTGAATTATGGTCAGTCGTTAGCTTAGCAGTTCATAACGTAGCTTGTTATCAACAGAGCTAAGTTACATACGAGCAGCCATCAGACTGCATTAGTGAGACACATTCACATGTTGGGTAACTCGCTAACTGCCTGTTGCCATCAATCAATCAATCAATCAAAATGTATTTATATAGCACCTTTCAAACAAATCAAATGCAATTCAAAGTGCTTTACAAGCGATTGATGAAACGTACGATGTTAAAAAAGGATTTAGAGACTAATGTACCAAAACAATTAAAAGCATAATAAAATATTATACAAAGCATATGGTATTATTATTATATATTATTATATATTATATTAAGTTAAAGCTCACAGTTTTTTTCCAGGGAGTTTTTATGTTGTTCACCCTCCACATAGTGAATGCAATTTTCATCATTTTATATATTTATATCAGTCTAGAAAACATAAGATGAAATTTGTCACATCGTGTTTTCCAAATGAATTGTAGTCAAATGAGTAATAGAAATACTGTGTAAATTGGTGTTTTATTAAAACACTAACCTTACTTTAAATATTGTGAATATTTACTAAAGAGAGCACTATCCTTTACTGCCATATCTAGCATTTAGTGTTTGATTGATGATGACATTTTTGGGAGAATATTGAGCATTAAAAAATATATAGATATATTAAAAATAATTAATGTGAAGCTTTATCAGCCCTGAGTAGTGTCTGCAGTCCTCTCAGGCTGCAGGTCCAACCTCCTCCTATCAGAGGGATGGGCAGTAGCCTGTATGTTGCCTGAAAGGCAAAACCCAGGGTAACAAAGTCTTCACAACACCACTGCTTGTTAAGCTTATTGCTGAGTGCAAAGTAATAATTGAAGGCAACTCAGATGGACATCATTTTTTATCACCTATTATAATTTTAGCATCTTTTTTTATATATAAATGTGTACCTACAGATGTTTTGTCAGAGTAGCTGAGTCTTATTTTGGAGTAAATCTTCATTCATTGATTGGGCAGCAGGAGGCTGCATGCGGACCAGCGGCGAAACACAGCGACAGACGGGGAGACTGACGTCGTTTTGGGAGGCAACACGTTTTGTCAGCTGCGGCGGTCTGAGGGGACGAAGCTTCAGCGTCGTGTGTGTTTGGCGACGCTCCAGACACACGACATGTGACACAGTGTGTGAACACTCAGCGACTCCATACATCAACCTGACAGCATCCAGCCTGGGACCCTGACTGCTGCTGCTGCTGCGTTCAGACAGAAAAGATAAAACAGACTGCACAAAAATGGGAAAAATGTATGTCATTTAAAATTGTATGGTGCTTATATAAAACACAGTGCTCTGCTTTATACAGCAGAAGGTGAACAGGGTAGTTAGCATGTGCAGAGATACAAAAACACAACTGAACAGACAGAAAAGAGCGCCGCAGACAGAAACCTCATTAGATACAGAAAATGTAATAGATAAAAGGTAAACGACTTCAGAGCCCTGCCCACACACTGGCTGATTGACTGGCGATCTGTTGGAAACAGAGAAACATCCGAGCAACAAACACTTAGAGCAAGAAAGAATGAGACTAAATGAAAGGAGACTCCTTCAGATTTCTACTAGATTTTATTTGAACTGAACCAATCTGAGCTGAATTAAACTAAACGACTACAAACTGGACTGTCCTGCTGTTTGGACACTGCCGCGTGGACTCTGCAGCCCCTGACAGGTATTTAGGGTGATGAGCTTGGTGTCGAGGTAATTTGTGTTGCCTGTAAAAAGCAGTGACCCACGGGAAACAGAGGTGAAGGTGGTGCTGATCGACATTATTATCCAGTCGACGAGCTTCAGCCTCGTTATTATAAATCACTCAGGAGTGACTCCTCTGAGTGCCTCGTCCATTCTGAGAGATCCAGGGTGAAATCTTTGCTTCTGGATGTTGTCTAACCTTCAAAATGCCTGAATGAACAATGGCTGCCAAACAAAAGTGACATTTTTCCACTTTGACTTTATTGTCCCCAAAGAGAAATTTGCCTTGCAGCCAGGTGAAACATAGAACACACACAGACTTAAACATAAGATACTTAAAAGACCAGTGTGTATGATTTAGTGGCATCTAGCGCTGAGGGTGCAGATTGCAACCAACTGATAACCCCTCCACTCCCCCTCCCCATCCAAGCATGTAGGAGAACCTACGGTGGTCGCGAAATTCAAATTCAAAAAAACACGAAAGGCCCTCTCTAGAGCCAGTATTTGGTTTGTCCGTTCTGGGCTACTGTAGAAACATGGCAGTGCAACATGGTGGGCTCATGGATGTATAATAAGACCTGGATACGGCGCCGCTGCTCAGCCTTGCTTCCAGTCTTTTCCAGTGGCCACTCGCGGTATTACAGCGAAAAATTCCCCTGCAGCCCAAAAAGCATTTTCCCCATAGACCTCCATTATAAAAGAGACGTCTGTAAAACTGTTGACAGGACGCCTCCAACTGCAAACAAGGTCGATTATGACTCTTTCTGTTATTCATTTTTGATCCATGGAGGTTTAATATTTCTAAATCTTTCCTTGTCATCACAATGTAAAGTCTATGGGCCGAGCGGGAACTGGTGGGTGGGGCCTGCAGGGGGAAACACTACAATATTCAGTGGGCCGCATTTGCCGCAAATGTGGCTAATTTAAGTTCAGGAACTGAGGATTTTTCCTGGAATATCTCCCTGCTCTCATGGTTAGCACAGACTAACTGTTCGTGTGATATATGAAGGCATAAGTGGTTTTTTTTTTAGGGTGATAAAATTGGGTGTACTTTTCCTTATCCAAGATAAATAATTGTATCTCCTTTTGCACCTCTCCTTTTATGTTAGGTTATTAAACTTAAACTTTCAATGTTTCAGGTAAGAAATAAAATCTATTTTTCAGCTCATTCTAACAAGAAACAAATCTGAGAAGTGGATCACGTGGCATCTTTAAAGAGGAAGCTGGATGAGTTCACTTGTGCTGTCTTTCTTTTTATAGACAAAAACGTCTGTCTCAGGTGAATGATCGGGTCAGGCTTACTTGTTTTCATGGCACCAATAGAGCTGCAAGTTTAATGTAGACCACATGCCATGTGTGGTCCAAATCTGTGTCAGTCAGGAACGTTGACTCTATGTAGCTTTTAGTTGTTTTACACTGGTGAGAAAACAGCAGCAGTGAGTCAAAAAAAGAGAAGCTGTGACTGCAGCTAGACGACTACTTCTTCTAAAATAAAACTCGACACATAACCAAACAGGTGAATATCTTTCACTCTTATCCATAAATAGATGCACATTTTTCTCATGAGAGTTTAAAAAAACCCTTGTGTTTTTCACAAGGACGTCTTAACAAGGACGAACACGTCTGCTGGTGTGGACATCACACCTGGGACTCTCCCATCAGGCTGTGCTGCTCCTCTGCAACACTTGACAACACTGATTTTTGTGAATGGAGTAAGTTTGTCGTTTGTGAGACAGATTTCTGCCGTTTAAACAAAAAGGACGACAGAGTAAAAAGTCAAACTGGAGGAAGAGATTTGCTCTGCAGCACAAACAATAACAATCATCTGTATTTCTGGAGAATCAAATTATGAATTTCAAGTGAGCTATTTAATCATCAACAAACAGCAAAGGAAACAAAAGAAAAATCTAAATGAGAAGAGAAACAAATTAAGACGAATTAAAGTCCACATTTAGGCTCTGAATGGAGAGATGATGCAAATGACTTTGTCAGACATCACAATCATAATCATGAATTTAAGTTTGAGTTTCCTGCACATCAGCATCTTGACAGTCTTCAGCTCAAGTGGACAATCAGTATCAGAGAAATGTTTCTGTATTGATCATATTCCAGCATTCTCTGATTACCGACATGATTGCGGATGATTAATGCTGCAGCTCGAAGCCAAACAACGAGAACCAGCAGCCAAATGGAAGACAAGCTGAGCGCAGCAGATTACAAGCAAGGGACTGGAGGAATGAGGAGGAGGAGGAGGAGGAGGAGGAGAAAAAAAGAGAAAGAAAGTCCTCTGGATGACTCATCCCCTCAGGCTGCCTCTCAGATATGATGCCAGCACAGTCGGTTATTTGCAGCAGGCTCAAACTGCCGCGCTACCCTCAAACATGATCATCTCCAGAGCCTGCCTCAGCCTCCGTGACTCCCAGACATCATCTGAGTGCAAGAAATCGCAACGAGTTCTTTAATCTTGTACAGGGGATTAAAACTTATAGCACTTGGAACACATGAGGGGGGTTTCTGTACGTTTTCACTGCAGATCAGCCTGTTTTTTATTTTCTTTTTTTAGTTATGTAATTTTTCATACTAGTACAAGTATAGGATTACTAAGGACATATTTTATGCTGCTCAGACTTCCAAACTGGCATCCCGCCTAGCAGAGATACAGATACAGAGTTGTGGTGATGACGTAAAATGAGGGCATGTTTCTGTGGGAGCTGACTTTTCTTTTCATCTCTATTTAAAGAACCACACCAGTGGCTGAGCATGTACGGTGGTAGCTACTGTTTGTAATGCTTCATTTAAGATCCCTATTGTTAAAACACATTTGAGACTTTCTTTGTAGCACGGATGGAGGTGGGGGTGTTGGGGGGACTTTGACTCCTAACCTCCGTATTTCTATAATCCTGAGTACGGCCCTGTTTAATCCATTTACTACAAATCAAATATCTCTTATATCACAGGAAACTATTTTGTAAACCATGCTGCTGTTTTTGAGAATTTGTGTTTTTTCAAACATTCCAGGCAGCCATTGACTTCCATCAATTCTAACATATACCCAACCCTGTCTCCCAGATCATATGTTCATATACAACTAATTAGTTGTTTTGCTGATGATGTTTTCACAGGAAACGTTGTTGCTGGCTGGATTCTTATTTTTCCAAGTGCATTGTTTTCGTACCGCACGAAAGTACATAGTTCAGGACTTTGACAACAGACACGGGATTACTCATTCTGAGTCCTGTGTGTGGTTTTGGTTACATGTTCCTAACCTTAACCAAAAGCTGCGAGAGCCTGAACACAACCATGAAATCATTTAATTCTGCTTTGCTTGATTCAAGTGGATTTTGTAGGAAAACAAATGAAACACATTGTCAGTGAACATTTTACTGACACGTTCAGTATCAGTTTTGCATCTTGCCAGATTTGTTCATTAGTAATGTTTCCTCATTATCCACCTCTGTGGTTAAGATTTGGTTAATTTGGGTTACTAAAATGACTTGATTGTGGTCATTAAAGAAGCCAGCGTGGACTGTTAGGAGACTGGCAGACTGAGCCTTTAAAATGTTATTTTCGGTGGGAGTTTAGATTTTCTTTTCTGTATTACAAACAACAAACAACAAGCACAACCAAAGAAAATTATGTTTTCTGGTAAGATATGGACACAGCAGACATCAGCAGCCCAACAACTTTATACATTTCTTTATGTATATTTGATTTAAATATGTTTAGTATTTGTTTTTAATGCATTCTTATCAACTTGGCTTTGGAGGGACATGAGCTGACCTTTCACATTGTCAGAACACTATTATTTGATTTGACATTTAAAAATAAAGTGAACACTGACTACACTGTGTGCATCAACAGACTGGCTTCAGGTGTCACAGAGTCTCCATTCAACAAAGTCCATTTTTCCTGTATGTACATCCACATATGATCCAAGATGTTGAATAAAGGCTTTGCTGAAATTTGATTTGGTCTCTCCACTTTAATTAAATCTGATTGCATTTTAGCCGAGTTGGACCTGGAAAACCTCAACTCAGCAGGTTTGAAATAAAAGGAGCTGCTGCTGTCGGCCAATCAGAACGCAGCGGTGTCAGGACTAACTGTTCAAATTCATTCAGTAAAAACCCTTTAAACAAAACTGCCTTTATCCAGAACCAGAGGCAGGGCTGGATTAATCCACTACCTGACCCTGGGCAAAGAATATGTCCCACCATACAGTCAGCGTTGGCTTCTTTTACCATCTTTCCTTAAACTTAAACAAATCTTACTTACCACACAGGTGGCAGATCAGAAAACACTCTTGTATATTACTGTGGGTTTTGTGGAAGACAAGGATAAACAACTTATTTTGTCGTTGAGGTGTGGATACTTGCTGGAATACGCTCTGAGTGCATGGTGCCATCTCTTGGACTCGGATTGCATAATGTAATCAGAGTGTGGCAGAGGTTTGTTGCACTAATTTTCCAACAGACACCGTAAGCCAAAACAAGACAGGACTAAGGACCCAAACATGCTCCACGCAAGTACGTGAACACAGATGCTTCGAGCCACGCAAGATCGCTTTCACGCGTCGTTGCGTTCGGGAGTCTCACCTGAAAAATCGGAAAGCAACGCAAGTGTGAGCTGCAGTCTGAGCAATCCATCCAATAGTTGTAGAGACATGCTCATAACTACAAATGTAAATCTCAAGGTGGCGCTAGATGAAAAGACGGGATCAGCAAAGTGATCAAGATTCATTGTCATTGTAATTTTGTGCCAATCCATCCCATAGATGTTGAGATATTTCACTGGTGGTGGCGCTGGAGGAAAAGTCAGGGGATCGTGGAGCTTCATCCTCTGGGGACCATAAATGTCCTGCTAGATGTTTGGATGTTAGTCTGGACCTCAGTGTTTGACTGACCGACTGACTTTTCCATCTGTAGCCACGCTAGCAGCTAATACACACACACACACACACACACACACACACAGAACATTCTAATTTTCATGAGTGACACCATGTTAACTGGTGTATTTCCTCCACATAATGATCCTTCTGTTTCCTGTGTGAATGAATATATTCTGTGCTGCAGGCAGGTCATGTGTGACCTCAGTACATCTTTACAGCCATATTCCCACGCTGAGATATCTATGAACACACACACACACACACACTTATATACATGCACACACATATATACAGGTGCAGATACACACTTGAATGCATGCCCATAAACACATATGCTCACACACGCTCACACTTGTAGCACACTGCCGGCATGCTGATGGCTCATCGATGGTGGCAGGTGAAGTGCAGGTGAGCGTGGCAGGATGTGGAGGAGGGTGCAGTGTGTGTGTGTGTGTGTGTGTGTGATGATAAGACTCCTGCAGCCTCTCTCATTTCCCAGCCTGCCTCCCCCGGCCTCTGATCTGTCAGATAGGCTGCAGCTGAGTTAAAACCTGCTCGACGTCAGGAGAATCTGCATCCTGTCTTCACACAGAGGACGAAGACGCAGAGCTGAGGTCAGGGTGACGTGCAGGAGTCCTCACATCAACACGACGAGCCTATCGTTGTGTTTGCATTTCAAACTTCTGCTTAGATTATTTCATTTGAGTCCCAGAACTAAGCCGCTGGTGTGGGTGTTCATGTTGAGCCCCAAAACACGTTTTTAGGGTCTTGAAGATGTCCAGATCTCTCTGCTTGATAACGTCACCAGTGTGCAGTCCAACCCACAGAGCCTCTGATTAGCTTTGGTTGTTTCAGAGGTCTGGAAGCAGGATAACAACGTTACAAACAGGAATTAAATTCAGGTTCCTTGCACTGCATCAATCTGTTGATTCTCTGTCTGATCCAATCAGCTGAAGTTTGTCTGGATGTTACATCCTCAGTTGTGTTCTTTGTCTGAAGAAGTTTTTTTTTTATAGTCCTCTTTTCCCACAAACCAAGTTTCCCTGTCAGGATAATAAGGAGTCTTACTCTGGGATCAGGTTTGACCCAGATTTAAACTCAGTCAACACAAAATAAAACAAGACCTCTATTCTTTTGCTGCCTCTCTTTGTTCCATCTGCTGATGAGCTGTAATCCTACGGGGAAGGAACAGAGTCTGTCTGCAGTTCCTCTGCCGGTCTGAGTTTCCACACTTGATTATTTGCCTCAATAAAAGTCTGTTTTTGCAGAGCCTCAGTTTTTAACCCTGATGGGTCCAGAACACCAACTCACTGCAGAGAGAAGCATCTATCTGTGTAATTATTAACTTTTATTTAACTAGAGAAAGGTGACTGAGCTTTTACACTCTGTTTCCACCCACTCCCTCCTTCAGTCATACATTAACACTTGGCTGCAGGCCAGTACAACCACAGTTTGCTCTTATTGGAGCTGAATTAGAGTGAATGAGCTGGAGAGGTTTGGAAAAACTGATTTGCAGATCTCTAATCACAGAAAAGCCTTATAAAAGTAGTCAGAATTAACATTTATGGACAGGAAAACGTAACCTAGAAAAAGTAAAAACTCAAGTCAGGCTGTGTGTGTGATTTAGAGAATCCTTTCTAATATATAACAAACTACATATATATGTTACATTACTGATTACTGCAGACCATACAGAGACTGATTTCCTCCTTCCCAGGCCGTTTGTATTTTGCACTGATTTCATTTGAGTCTAAAAATCAACTTGCAACCTTAAAGTTGCTTGACAGCTGACGAATCAGAGTGAACAATTTATTGCTGTTGCTTTTTGTCAGACTTACATTATCAGCATGTGGTTCTGCCAAACAAGAGTTCTTACCAAAATGACAATAGTTTATTTATCAGTGCCTTTCAAAAACAACCCAATATGAGCAATTTCTGATCTGCCACCTCTATGGTTAAGATCTGCTAAGATCTGCCCTTAAAAACTTGGTATTTCTCTATAACATTAAATAATAATGACTAAATAAGCAACTTTCAAAGTAAATTAAACAAACAGCTTTAAGTATTATTTATTAAGATTTTAACACTCAAAAACTGGGTTTGAGTGTTGGTGCAGTTTGATCAGATTTAATTGACCAGCTGTCATCCAAGTCTGATTCAAATGTTTCTAAATCCTGATTGGTGCATGGAGGTACATGACATCACATTTTCCACAGAGCAGAGAGGAAAAGAGGAATCTGTAAATGTGAAATAACCAAAACTGTTATGTAAAAATGGTGTGTTCATGTAGTAAGCCATCACTCATTAAAGAAACTGTTTGGTGGCCTTTAAATTTAGGTACAGTATGTAAAACCATTTGGTTAAGGTTAGAAAAATGTTCATGTTTAAAAGAAAGTGACTCTGACTGTTGGTAGGAGACAGGACACCAACTGTAGTGCATCCACCCAGACCATCTCCCACATCCACACCGCCAGACGTCCATCATTTATCCATCTCACGAAACAGACATGCTTCTATTTTCAAATCTATCATTCCACATCCACTCTGAGAGACAATCAATATGATATATATGATATAATTAACTGACATGTTTCTACTCTGAAAAACATTAAGACTCAGATTCACAACTTGTGCTAGAGGAGCCCTCTGAGACCTTGTCTTCTATGGGGGGAAATGGACCAGAAACCAGCCTGCCAGAGGAATTAATATGGTTATTACTCATGCCGCGCAAACAACAACACAGTTTGAACAAACACAAAGAAGCAACGTGGAATAGATCATCATGCGGGAAGGAAATTGTAAGTGGTAAAGTATGAAACGTAGGTAGCTGCAGCGGTTTGACAAATGAAGTGGTAAATGACCTTCACAGCAGGCGGCTGCAGTCTGAAGAGATGAAGAGCAAATGTTTCTGCAGATAACAGGCAGGAAGAGATTCAGATCTGAGGACACTCACACTGGAGATATATATGGATCATAATACTTTGTGTAGAAATGTGCACACACACCACAGAGACCCACAGAAGTCATTGTTAAATGATTGTTTTGTTGTTAATGAGGTTCTAATAACATCTTATTATAACAGCTGCTAATTATTTATGAATGACTCAATTAATAAAACTTGACCTTGACGTTTCCAAGGTGATTGGAGTCTTCACACCAAGTGCAAACAGCTCTATTATATCTTTCTTAAAATGAAAATTGGGTTCCTGTGTACGCTTTTGTCACGCAATTTTATATACATTTTGATTACGTTAGAGGTAATACTGTTCTGCAGTTGTAATGGATGATATAGAGGCATGGAACAGATCCTCCGGACATGTCCAGTTATACTGTCCAGGTATCAGAAATGAATGGACGCCTGCCAGCTGATCAGAATGAGGAGTTCTCAGTGAGCTTCGTTAAATCCACAATCCTCGTTCTGTGCAGAAAATGCTTGTCTGAACTACCCATATCAAGTGCTTATCTTCCAAAGTTAGTCTTTTTTAAGTACAAAAAAAGAGAAGTGAATAACACAGTTTTTAAGGTGGTGCCGAACCCAAATACTGGTGAACAAACATCCCTTAAAAAAACTTTAGAATGCCATAATCTTCCCTCAATCTGTACACATGAAGGATCCCTTTTTAATATGTAAATTGAATGCTTCAAAATTCCCTTAATTTTCTAAACTAAGGGTTTGGCATCTTAAATAAATCTTAAATTTAGTTATTAAAGTTCCTAATCAGAGCAGACTGAAAAGTGTAAACAACATTTGCTTGACTTTGGTCGGTTTTGACTTCACACTTGACAAAACCTGTACATTAACTTGTTTCTGTATTATCCCGCCCTTTGGTAAAGTTCCTCCCATGACACCTGTCCATTATCTTGTTGAGACACATCCATCCTAATAGAGTGCTGCAGGAGTGAGTCCTAAAACCCGAAAATGAGTTAGCATTTTTCTCACTTCCGGTTCCCTCGTCTGGAAGTCAATGGGTTTCTTGAATGGGTTTTTGGTTAGATGCCTGGTGATGTTTTATCAGTATAATAACACATCCTCACGAATTTGATTTGAACTCAGGGCTTCCGGTAGTGAATCATCCCATTAAAGTCACCATGGCTGATCTCAGAGCAGCATCTTTCACCGTCCGTGAGAGCTGCTCCAGACGACATCATCACTACAGTCTGTTTGTCTGGCGTTCATTCACACTGAGTCGTGCAGTAATATTGAAATATCCACAGGTTTTAAAGGCGGTTTGAACATTACACGTATTATTAAGTTATTGTTGGTTAACTAAACTGTATATATTTGATGGTACACAGTTCTGGATTCAAACCGGAGAACTTGGTGTGCTTCATAGACCACTTTTCTACCAGGTCTGTGCTCTTTCTTTCAGAGGGAAATGTTCTACTTTTTAATGCACTACAATTCTTACTTGTTACTTTGAAGATTCACATTTTCAGATTTCAAATATTGTGTATCACCTAAAAGTAAACTGATCAGGAACTCCGGGAAAACATATTTGTTTCAGCTCTGTGACACTGTGACTTTTAGACATTTTTAGACAATTTAACCAAACCGTGCAAGACTTTCCTTCTTTCCTTTCTGTCCTGATTCTTTTCTTCTTTCTTCAACTTAAAAAAATCCCAAAACAAGAGACAGAAGTACTTTTTCTTTTCACTCTGGAGTACATCCTTCTGCTAGTTTTATTGAAGTAAAACTTGGATTTTAGTTGTAATAGAGGATTTTTCTTATGTGGTTTTGAAAAGTATGTAAGAGAGTATTGAGTTCTCCTTCCACCACCACAATTCTTGGCAAATCTCTACCCCCAACTATGGGTGTACTGAGTGCTTCCTAGATGAGAAGTGTGTCTGCTGTGGGCCTATATGTGATTCATAGACATTAGCTGATAGAATAACTGCTGAAAACCTCAAACCGGACAAAACACAAAAAGAAAGAAAATAAAGAAGAAACGGCATCCTGTTTCTGGCAGGTTGGAGCCTCCAGCAGGGACAAACGATGAGAATAAAATCTCCTGTAGAGCTAAAAACCTTCCCATGTCTCCCTCCATTATTCAAGGTAAGGCCTATTTTCACTCTGCAGCTAGCTGTGGGGCACGGCCCGTGCAGGGACTCCAGCCTTGACACACAGTCAGGTGACGGCTCGGGGAAAGGACACATTCGTCCTTGCTGCGTGTGCTCACCGTCGTTAAGCTGTGTGCATATAAACGGAGGGCGAGCCATCCCTCATTTCCTGTCATCTCGTCATTGAAAACTCAAATTACTGCAGCGTGGAATTGATGAGCTGTCAGGCGCGACCCTGCAGAGCCGTCAGAGGGCTGACACCCTGAAATGAGCAGGTCCAGGCGAAACAGCTTAATTTCTGAGGGAACTGCGACATTTTGATGGCCGAGGGGGCCGCGCAGACTGATGCACTCCAGCTAATGTATGCAGCCTTTAATGTGACTGGGGGGAAGTAAATGGCGGGTTTCACTCTAAATGGATACATATTACATTTAAATCAGCACCTGTTTTGTTGTGACTTAATATAACAAATTAACACAAAGCAACCAAATCTGCTTAATTGTTAATTGTTTTAAAGGGATGCAGGAAAGAAAGCGAATAACTTTAATACCAAGACATACAGCCTGTGATACATGTCCAGTGTTTAACCAAAACTTTGAAACTTTTGAAATGTAAAAATGGCTGTTAAAGAAAGGGACATGCCGTTTGTCTTTGGTCTCTTTTAGACGTGATGAGCATGAAATGTTAAGATAAAATGCCACAAGGAGGCACACATTAGTCATGGCCATGATGTTTAAAAATGTCTTTAAAATGAAGAAAGAATAATCTGTTTTTTCACCCTGAACACTAAGCAGCATCTCTGTTTTCATCTGGAAAACTAAAAGGTTTTGTAGTTGATGATATCGATTCTAAAAAAAAAGGAAATCTCACATTTATTCTTCAATAAATGTATGTATGTAAATAAAAGTGTGTCTGTCCGTTAAGGTAAGGTCAAACTGAGTCTCTCCTCATCAGAACAACGACAACGTAGGTTGAATTTCACAGTGGCTGTTCTGGAGCTTTCGATCGTACCATTGCGCAGACATTGCTATACCAACTGCCAGCATTCCTATTGGCGGTGCGAGTGCAAACAGAAAAAAAGCCCTTGAAGGTATGTAGTTCTCTGGGAGCTTTCCAGTGGGCAGTTCCTCTCAGGGAGGTTACTATGTGTATGCATATCAAGAATCATGAATAAAGACTGTTCAGTTTCATAAAAATATGTGCAAATTAACTATGAAAATGTGCTCGGTAAAGTAATAGACTGGTTAGACATCTCAGTCATTTATTCTGTAAACAGATTTAATTGTACTTTGGACTCATTTAAAGGAACATTTTATTACATGTTGACAAATACTTCCATTATTCAGCAATGAGTTTCCCTGACGTGCAGCCTCATTTATACGCTGCACCTCGTCTTTCTGGAGCAGCTTTCCCCCTGAAGCTCAGACTCCAGCAATGTGGGAACTGCGGTTTTACGATTTCAATATTTTTTTCCCTATCAGTTATAACGCCCTACTTATAAAGACAAATAAAGGGCATGTTGAATAAAAGCTGGCTCTTACTGGTTCTTGATAGCGTTCAGTTAGGTTCAGTTGGGGGAAGGATTTCAGTAATTCTCCTTTCCTGGGAATCAGCAGAAAAAAAGCTACAGTAGAGACACGGCAGACGAAAGGAGGGTAAAAATAGACTGAATAGCAATGAGGCAACTTTCCTCTAGCCTGGAGCCATGCGTGAGTCAAAGTGGGGGTTGCTTCTCCTCATAAGGACCTCTTGCAGCTCCTCAGGGTTTAGGAGGGAATAATTTAACCCGCTCTAATACGAGTCCAGCGAGCTCTGACAGGCCTTGGCCCTGCTTCTCTCGAATAAGGAAAAGTGGGACAAGATACTCGCACACTGCGGGGGATGATGGAGCTTCTACCGTGCGCATTTCCTTCTCCAATATTCTGTCTACATTTTGGGCATTTTGATGACACTCTGAATTAATCTCGCTTTAACCAGAGTCCCCTGGGCAAGACAGTGAGTAGAGATCTGTGGAGGATGATTGTAAAAACATCTCTGGGGAGCTCTCCTTTCATGATTAATTTGAAGTTTACTGTTTGTGATTAACATTTGAGGGCCTGGGAGCCTCAGATTAGATTCATGATCCAAGTTATATCACCGAGAATATTATTTAGGTTTTAGTAAGTAAGTTGATGCTCTTACCCAGGGTGATTTACACTGAGGGCGACAGCAGAATAAACCTTCAATTAAAGATTACCAACATTACAAACAGATGTAGTGCAGCAGCAAAAGCCAGCAGTAATGATCCGCAGTATCGAGGTCCCGCCCATACACCTGCCTGAACCAATCACACTCACAGTTGTCAATTATGATGTCTCACCCTTTTTATATAGCACCAAATAACTAATTAAAACCAAACTTATCACAACAATGAACACCTGAACAAACATCAGCGTGATAAGAACTACCTAAAATGACAGAAACCATCTTTGCTGCAGGGGGCAATCCAGATGTTTTGGCTTCACTTTTGGCTAGCTGTCACATTGTCCATCTACATATACAGTCTGTGGTCACAACTGTCAAATTTAGACACATTTCCACTGAAATTCAGTTGGCTATGTTGTATCTTAAACCATATGTTAAAAGTGTCTCCTTTTTACGTCTTTATTTCTACATGTTAAATTAACAAGATAAAAGATGTCAGTCAAACTGCTTTTGAATTGTTGGACAATGTTTTTTTTTTCACTTTTGATTAAGCTAGGCAAGCGTCCCCACTGCTTCCAGTCTTTGTGCTAAAGCTAACAACATGTCCTGGGCTGATCTCTGTACTGGACGCAGAGGGATGAAACTGAAATCTATCTTCTGATATCTAAGACAGATAATGTTCAATCAAAACGTCTCAGTACTTCCACAAGAAAACGAATCCTTTCTAAACTGTTCAAACCAACATGAGCCAATTTGTGTGTGTGTGTGTGTGTGTGTGTGTGTTTCAGTGAGAGTGAGTGTGTGAGCTAAAGATGACTCATTTTACTGCTACACCAGCTAATGCCCGATGCAGTCAGTCCCCGTATAAAACACCACATCCCAGACTCACTGTCAAACACAGCTTTACACTGTGACCACAACTTTAACGGAGAGCTGAGAGATTTAAATCACCCAGCTTGTGTCTGTTTCACATACTGTTACTATTTCAGTCATTTATCTACATTATCTCCCAGTTTGAGTGCAACAATGGAATATGCTTTCTTAGGTAGGCTACCCTTATTCTTTAAAAACAAAGACAAAAGTCATTTGTCACATGGCCACAAGAGGTCACTTGTCAGAAGAAAGTTCATTTATTTGATGAGGACAGTCTCTTTACATGAGTTGTTCTATGGTTATTTTATGTTCATTAATGCCAAATGTATCACACGGATCTTCAGCACTTATTCTTGTTGTTTATCGTGTTTTGCTTTTTATTTTTGTTGACTTCTTACTTTCTTTTGTTGAATCAGACTATTTCTGACTTTATCCACACTTGTTACCAATAACTGTGTGTTGTTACTTATTCACACACTACAGTACAATGCATGGCCAAAAGTATGTGGACACGCAAGCATTTCACCCATATGTGATTGTTGAACATGTCAGTCCAAAGCCATGGGCACTAACGTGCTGCTATAAGGCTTTGTTCAGGCTGCAGGCAAATCAGATTAGTTTGTCAAATCAGATCAGATCTTTAAGACAGACTGTCTGCACTGTTATTTGCAAGTCATCAGATCAGATTTGTGTGTCCAGGCATCACCAACCGATCTGCATGTGGTTGCTGTGGTAATGACGTAGGCGTCAGTAACTACGTACGGTGGTGACGCTGCTTTCCAACGCTGAAGATCCATCATCTCGCCCTCCAAACAATCGCGCTGGCAAGTCGCGGTGCAGAACTCCTCCGTTGCTGAGTTTGTCTGGTGTACAGGTATACAGCCACTCTGATGCACTTTAGATTTGACGTTGTTGTTGTGTGTCATGTTGCGAGTGACGCAAAAGACACTTTGAAATCTGATTTGAAATCCGATTTGAGCGGCCAGAGCGTCCGGACTCAGACGCATCTTTAGAAATCCGATTGGAATTGCATTTCAAACCACCTCCAAATGTGGCTTGGATCCGATTGTTTTTTTTGCTGTCCAGACTTTCTAAAATCAATCTGGATACAATCTGGATAAGCCAAAAAACGGATATGGGCTGGCAGTCTGAAAAAGGCCTAACAGCTTCCACTCTCCTGGTTTCAGTCTTTCCACCAGATGTGGAACCTGCTGCAGGGATTTGCTCTCATGGTCCAACAGTGATGTTGGGTGATCTGGCAGTTGGCGTTCCAGATCATCGCAAAAGTGTTAGATGCGGTCGAGGTCAAGGCTCTGTGCAGGCCAGTCAAGTTCTTCCACACCAAACGGGGAAAACCATTTCTTTATGGAGCTGGCTTTGTGCATGGGGGCACTGCTGCCCCGTATCCTGGGTAGTGCCGGTTGTGGAGGTCAAGGTGCAGCACGTCTGACTTTCATGCAGGAGACCAGAGTTTGCCTCCTGTGACAGACCTGCAATTAACTGTAATCACAATCTTTCCTTAGCATTAACCAAATGTTTTAGTTGCCTAACCATACCGTAACCATGGTTTATTTGCCATAACCAAAGTCTTTCCCTAACCTTAAAAGAATACTCCTCTGATTTAGCATTGCACTTCAATAACACTGTCGGACTCACAATGGACAGTTTTATTTTTTAAAGAAATACCAAAATCAGTGCAGCAGAACCAGACATGTTGTCTTTTTTTATTCCACACATTCTTCTTTCTTGTCAAAATCTAGTGCCTACATTACCCACAATGCAACTCGGCCACGACAGCTTGGTGGGAGATGGCTAAAGGTGAGAATTTTGAAAACTTTTGCATTGGACATGTTTCAGAACTGTCCAATATTGACATTCGTGTCAGGTTGAAACAAGAAAGGGCCTTCCCCAAACTGCTGCCACAAAGTTGGAAACACACTATTGTCTAAAAATTCATTTTATTCTGAAGCATTAAGGTTTCTCCTCATTGGAACTATAAGGGGCCTATAGACTAGGAAAACAACATGCTTTTGATCAAACATCACTCAATTCAAGTTTCATTGAATTGAATTGGTCAAATGAAAAGACAGAAAAAGAAGTGAGCAAAGTGAAATGGAGAAGAAGGGCGAGACAAAGACTCTGAAGACAGGGAGAAATATTTGGAGACAGAGGGGTGGATGAGGGGAGGTGGAGAAAGAAGGGAGAGAAAGAAAGACAGAGGAAATAAAGGAAATGGAGGATGAAGGGATAAAGGAGGAGAAGAGCGTGGGATGAGAGAGACGGTTAAGACAAGGAGAGAGGGTGAGCACACACACACACACACACACACACACAGATACAGAGGTGACTGTGACGTCAAACCGGAGCCCAGCTGACTCGCTCGCTCCGCCGTGCCTCTCGCTGACCAGCCTCGCGCACTCTTGCACATCTACTCCACGCGGCTGCTGCTGCTGCACGCCCTTTTAAACACCGAGGAGGAGGAGAAGGAGACGAAGAAGAAAAAAAAGGGGGGAAACCGGGAGGACTCACGCGGAGAGACGGCTCACCGGAGGAGGAGGAGGAACTGGAGGAGGAGGAGGAGGAAGGAGGCTACGTTCTCATCCTCGCGTATAGGACATTCTTTTTTTGGACACTTTCCATGGAGACGAGCCGCTTTTCCTCGCGCGGTCTCGTCAAAGAGATAACCGTAGGATTGTGACGGAGCACCGTTGTGTGTCTTGGCACCGCTCCCCACCGCCCCCCCCGCCCCCCCCCCCCAGCCAGGTGTTGCATTCAAGCGCAAGCCCCCTCGTGTAGATGGAGAGACACGAGAAGGGGGGTTGATCAGCGTTGCGGAGCTCGCGCACTCGACACTGATCCTGTCTGCGGAGCCTCTTGAGCAACAACAAGTTGACAATTGTGAATTTTCTCTGGCTCCAGACCACTGCGGGTTTCAGAAACGGATTCCATCAACGGATTTTCTTTTTTTTTGGCCTTTTCTCTCGGCTGTTGACCTTACCGGATTTGTCTTTTTGTGTACAGAAAACGGGAATTAACGTGAAAATGTGTGCTTTTTTGCTCAACAGCGGCACGCGCAAATAGGAAAAGAATGGCAAAGTAAACGGACCCAGCTGTGCCAACGACGCACGAGCCATTTTTTGGGGGTTCAATTTAAAGATCACATTTTCTGCCGTCTGACACCGCTCGCACCCCGGACCTCCGCCTTGTTTTTCACGGATGCCGGCTCTCCGTGACGCCGCGGCACCCTGATGGTGCGGACGGTCGGCGCACGGTGGCTCGAGCTGCTGCTTGGACACGCCGCCCGGTGATATTTAGGCTTCAGCACGGAGACACGGTGTATGGGGATGATGGTGATGCTTGTACGCGACTAACCCGGGAGATGCTTTTCCACTCGAGCCGGATTTATGTGCTGTTTCTTCAGTGGAACCGTTTGCGTGACGATGACCTCCAACCGCGCTTTACCCCGTGCCGTGCTCGCCGCAACCCGAGAGAGAAGCACGCGCCCCCGGTTCGATGCGCACGAGAGGACGTCGTCTCCCCAAAATCGCTGAGCTAACTCACAGCCGGGAAGGGAGGGATACTATTAACCGACACAACCGATAGGAGAAGAAAACAAGAGCAACAGTCAGCAACACGCGGCAGCAGTGATGGAACTGTCCGAGGTCCGGTGCTCCAGCGCGAGCGAGGAGCTGTACACCATCAACAAGACCCCGAGCAGCAGCAACAACAGCAACAGCAGCGGCAGCGCGCGACCCAAACGGCTGCTGTGGCAGAACGCGGTGCGGCACATCACCGAGCAGCGGTTCATCCACGAGCAGGGCGGGGGAGACGGAGGAGGGGTGAAGGGCATCGGGCCGGATGAGCCCTACGACCCGACCCAGGGCGCGCGGAAGCAGTCGGCAGGGCGGACGTCGGTGGGAGACCGGCACAACAACGGCGGGACCAAGGTGTTCCCGGAGCGCGCCAGCAGCGACCTGGGCTTCCTGCAGATCGACTGTGCGCCGAGCAATTCAGACTTCTTCCTGAACTGGGGCTACACGTACCGGGGCGTCATCTTCCCCACGCTGCGGAACGCCTTCAAGTCCCGCGACCTGGAGCGGCTGTACCAGCGCTACTTTCTGGGCCAGAGGCGCAAGTCGGTGGTGGTGATGAACATCCTGGACGTGGTGACCAAGCTCACCCTGCTGGTGCTGCACCTCACCCTGGCCTCCTCCCCGATGGACCCGATCAAAGGGACGCTCCTGGGCTTCTTCACGGGCATCGAAGTCGTCATTTGTGCCTTAGTGGTGGTGCGGAAGGACACCACGTCGCACAGCTACCTGCAGTACAGCGGCGTGGTCACCTGGGTGGCCATGGCCACGCAGATCCTGGCGGCCGGGCTGGGCTACGGGCTGCTGGGTGACGGGGTGGGATACGTGCTGTTCACCCTGTTCGCCACCTACAGCATGCTGCCGCTGCCGCTCACCTGGGCCATCCTGGCCGGCCTGTTCACCTCGGGGCTCCACATCCTGGTCCAGCTGCTCATCTCCCAAAATGCACAGCTCTCTACCAACCAGGTAAGCTCTCACCTGTCCTCCTCATCTTCTCCATTCATCCCTGCCCTGGTCTCTACCTTTCTCCCCTCTCTTCCTTGTCTCTTCCATGAATCCTCCTTCTCCTCTCCTTGATTGACCTCCTTCTCCTCTTCTCCCCTCACCGTCCTCTCTTCCGTTCTCCTCCTCTTCTTCTTCTCCTTTATTGACATCCTCTTCTTCCTCCTTCTTCTACCACTTCCCCCTAATCCTCCTCTCCTCCTCGTTTCCATCTTCCTCCACTTTCCTCTCTTCTTCTTTGCTCTTCCATCCTCCTCCTCCTCCCCCATCTCCCCTTTGTTGCTCTTGAACCTGCTCTCATTGCCTCCTAATTTTCTCTCCTGTCCTCTTTTTCTCTATATCCATCTTCATCTACTCTCCCCTCTTCTCCTCCTCTCTTCCACCCCCACCTCCTCTTAATCCTCATCTCATCTCCTCTCCTCCTCTTGTCCACTTCCTCCATCTTCCTCCCATTTCTTCTCTTATTCTCCTTTTCTCTTCCATCCTGCTCTTTCTCCAGCTCCCTTTCTTCCTCCCTTCGCCTTCTCCACCTCATCTCCTCCATCTCTTTACTGCTCTGTTGCATCTTGTTGATACATGTCTGCAGAGTGCTGACTGATGCCTGATGACATGTTGTTTGTTCTCAGCTGTGAGGGTATACTGGTTGAAGTATTGTGATCTTTCTTAGTTGTTTGTTTTTTTGTGTACATTTTCCTCCATTTTTGCTTCATTCTGATCATAAAAAAAACGAATACTGGGCAGCAGTTTATTTGCAGCAGACACCCGTGTTTCAGTGAAACTAAACTTGGCCTGTGTCATTGTGTATGAACAGGTGTTTTAGGTTTTAGGTTTACCTGGGCTGCTTGTTGCTCCCCCCGAGTCTCTGCTTAGCCAGGTCTTGAATTTATTTTCGTGAAAGGTTTCAGTTTTACTGTAATAATGAAATGAGGCAGTTTGTATGTGACAACCAGCCTGGTCTGACTGCTGAGGTTTCAGCACCAGGAGCTGTCCAACACACATGCACATGCACACCCACACACACACACACACACAGCTCCAAATAGGTTCAGCACCCCCTGCTGGCAAATATTATAATGACAAATCATCTTACTTTCTTTCTTTCATTCACTGTTTTAAATGTCAGATGCAGGCAGACATTTTCGCATTTCCTGCATACATCCCCAACCTCTGAAGACCAGACTGGAGGCAAAAAGCCCCCGAAACCTTATTCAAGTTTCTATCCCTTAAAGCTCCACTTTCTTTAACTGTCCATCTGATGTGAATGTAAACACACTTTAACCTCATATAGTAGTTGTTTCATATCTAATCCAATATGCTGAGGCTCACAGACGATCTTTTCACTCTCCTGTTACATACTAACTGGGCTGTGAATGCGTATATCTCTGTTAAAATAGGAGAAACGTTATTGTGAAAGCGTTTATTGCTGCTTAACATTTTATAGTCTACACATTCCTGTCTGTTCTGTAGGTGGGCCAAGAGAGTGAAGCACGCAGTCTTAATCCATGAGCATTTTGTCATTAATAATACTGAAACTGAGCTATCTCCAGAGTCCCTTTCCACGTTTACCCGTCAGTCAGTTTCTGGAATTTCAGACAGTACAGCTTGTGTGATGCATTTAAAACAGTACCATACAGTCCACCATTCCTCTGGTTGATTTATGGAGGCAGAACAAGAGCATATTAAACTGTAGATCAGGGGATTTAATAGGATTCATTTTACTGGACTCTGTGCATCCTAAAAGGTTTTTGTTGTTTGTCATGAGGAACCGTAAGCTGTGAAACAAGCCTTCATCTCCTAAGCAGTACTGTACTAGCGAGCCACATGGGAACTCCTCCTGTAGGTGACGACTATGCAAGCTGTAAGTCAACAAAAAATGCTTTTTTAATGGACCACATAGGTGCACATTTGACAGATTATAGTTTATGCTGTTAAATTGGTTTTAACTCACCGTTAAGTGGTGTCTCCATCTTGTTTGCTGTCATGAGCAAAAGTGTTTTGAAGTGATTATAAAATCACTGGTGTGCACTCCCAAGTTAATGACATAATTATTCATCAGTCAAAAAAGCGTATTTATTTTTAACTTTGAAACTTTGAATCGTTTGTCCCGGTTGGTTTTAATGGAGCCCGACTGGTTTGAATGTAAACAGAGAGGCAAATTATTGAGCTGCAGGTTTTCTGGATATATTCAGATCAAGGACAGAAGCAGAATCTGTCAGTTGAAGCGCTGTTTGTGTGTGTTTTGACATAAAACTCTCACCTAAAGTGGATTATTCAATATGTGAAAATCAGAAGCGACTGAAGATGTTTATCTTCGGTGTGTGAAAGTCTTTAGTCGGGTAAAAAGCTCAGTGAAGCCCTCAGATGTTTTTGACTTTGATTAGTGTCAGAGGTTCTCAAGTGCAGTGCATATCTCATTTCAGAAATTCCTTCACATCAACATTAAACTCTTCACATCAGCAGTTAGCTGGGAAATGTATTTCCCTGTCGGCTCGCTCTTTTCTGGCTATGTTTCCAGTTTTCTCAGAGCGGCTCGAAAGGAGCAGAGATGACAACATGTCCGGCACCCTGAGGATAATTTACAGTAGCGTTTGCATCATAACACTGAGGACAGTTATAGGGAATACAGGTCACAAATCTGGACAATACAGAGACATGAAATATAACAGAACACAAAGAAACCAACTGAACTGAATTTGACAAACAGCGCCACAAAACAACTCAGTGTATTCACTGTATGTACATACGGCCTTAGTTTGCCAACTCGTGTTGAGGGAGACACATTTAAGATCTAAATTCCATCTGACAGAAGCAAACGTACTGAAACTGTCACCGGATTTCGAGTGAAGAAGTCTAACAAAGTAACAGGAAAGCAGGTATCCAACACCCTTCAATGGCAAAACAAATGTCCAGTCAGCACATTTACAGATGAGAACCTACATGAGACAAACAGACTACTGAGGTTGGACAAAACTAGACATCTGAAGATGTTACCTTGGACTGTGGTACCTTGTAATAGTCATTTTTCACTATTTTCAGACATTTTCTGGAGGAAACGATTAATTGAGAAAAATAATAATGAGATTAATCATTGATACACACAGATTTGGCAGATTCCCAGTAGCTCCAGTGGCGAGAGGCTATTATTTTTTTAGATTTTAGTTTTATTTTAACTGTTGTTGTATGTACATTTTGCATATTTTGAGATGATTGCAGACGTACACATTGTATTTTATTGAGTAACATTATAAACAGACAAAACCCCAAATCTTACTATCATCTTATACAAACCAGGCGCGCAGAATTTTCATCGTGCTTGTTGACGCAGCTCAGAATCTCCGAAAACAACCTCATGTGCTGCAGCCGCTGAGCATGCTCAGTGCGACTCGTGCTGTCTGATCTGAGGGCTGGATGAACAGAGCCCTGTCCTTCTACCGGTGTCACGCTGAGTCCCGTCATGCTTTACTTCTACGTCTCCGCTGACCGTCTGCGTGGCCGTGTAGATGACTGTAGACGTGATGCAGCTGACTGGACGCTGCACTGTGTATCTCTTGTTGTGCAGCTCAGAGGGGATTTCCCAGCTTCCCCTTGTGTGGTTCAGCTGAGTCACTCTGCTCGCAGCCACGACCTGGCGAGCCTCTCAGAGGAAAGGTCGGAGGTCGAGCCCGCTGTTAGCTGGGTTCAGGAGTCTGACACTTTGTTTTGCAGCGTCTTATGATTTTTGCAGATCAATAAAACCTCTGAAATCTGATTGATTCGGCACAGCAGTGATTCAGCCTGTGTTCAGTCCATCAGAGCTCACTGTGGAGTTGATTCTTCTCCGGTTTGTTTGGAATAAACAGAGAGCAGTGAGAGCCACCACGACTGGCTCGATTCAAAAGCGCCAGTATACAGTAATACTACAGTAAGAATATCACATTGAAAATATATTGTGAATCTTGCATAAACATCGTAATGAAACAGGTCACAAATTTGAAATAAAGTAATTTATCAATCTATCCATAAATTCCAACAGTAATTTTGAAATAAACTGATTTCCAATTATATTTTTTAATGATTAATGAACGCTAAATGAAGTGTCCTTGGGACTGGCATACACAAATTACTGAATAAGGTGCATTCATAAATCGACCTTGGGCTGAAAGCAACACGTTTGTGTCTTCTCTGTTGTAAAGACATGAATACAGTTGTTGAAAAGCATCCTGGGAAATGTAAGAAAACATGACCTGTAGTGGAGGAGGATTAAAAAATATAGCTTTGACATTATTCACAAAGTACCTCCTAAAATGCTTGAAAAATTACAGTTTAATTAGGTCTAAAACCCAAATTATACTTTCCACATTGCGAGCGTTCGTGTGAAGAACATGTGTGAACACGGCCACCAAAAAATGTCTAGACATCAAGGTTAAAACTGGGCTAAATTTGACAAAATAATCTTAACTCAAGGTCCACTTACTAGCTTTTTCCGGAGCTTTTACCAGCAGCAGATTGAGTTGGTTCAGTTGTCGTCACAAGTATGTACCTTCGGCTCAGATACAACCACCTGTTATCACGTGACTGAAGTTCACGCTTGGGTCATCTCCACCAGTGTGGAGACAACTCAGTTCGCTGCTGAAGACCGCGAGATGCAGCTGAAAATGTATTTTTGTGAAACTACTATTCCCGACGTCAGGAATGAACATTACAACCGTGGGCTGAACCTGGCTGAAAAGTGAATGTTTTTACATGTCTAGGTTACTGGCAATATTTCAATTAGAGCTGTGACGATTAATCAATTAGTCGATTGACAGAAAATGAATCGGCAACAATTTCGATAATCAATAACGTGTTTTGAGTCATATCTTGAGAAAAACTGCTTAGAGTGGGAGTATTTTGTGCTTTTATGTCAGCAAGATGAATATCTTTGGGTTTGGGACAAAACAAGACATTTGAAGACGTCAGTCGGACTCTGGGAGCTTGTGATGGACATTTTTCACCATTTTCGTAGATTTTATAAACCAAATGATTAATCGATTAATCAAGAAAATAACCAACAGATTAATCGATAATGAAAATGATTGTTGTTGCAGCTCTGATTTGAAAGTGAAGCAGGTAACTAGTCAAAGTGTTGAAACAGTATTTATCTGTAACCTAAACTTCTAAAAAACTTCCACTTATGAACCAGATTCAGTCCAGTTTAGTTTTAAATCAGATACCGAGACACTTTTTGATCACCAAGTCCATAATTAACATGAACAAACTATGATCATTAAACACCAAATAATAAATGTCAGTTTATTATCCTGTCAAAAGACACATTATTTTTTAGATGTTTTTGGATGACATTTTCATTTAAAGAACTCAGTTTGTTGACACTGATGGATCCCTGCCTTTACGTTAAGATAATTAAAGTAAGATTTTCCTTAAATCGCGTGTTTTCTTTTAATGATGAGTCCATTAATTAGCATCCACTCGCGGTGATAAGTCTTATCTCTGTGGGCGGGCAGGAGGGATTATTTTAGCATCGCGTGTTGATATTAGTCGACCCGAAAATGCTCTGAGATCAGCGCCTTACATGTTCTTTCTTAATTCGGCTGCGATGACATGCGAGCTGTGTTGCGGTCGGGTGCGTGCAGCTGGACGGGCGCAGCGGCGGGAGGAGGATTAGGACGGCTCATACTGCACTCCTGGGGTTAGGAAGGCTGGGCTCGACTCTTATTAATTGTGTTTGCTTAAGGATGTGGTGAACATATAATATACACATTAAGTACAGAGGGGAGAGCCGAGGAGGGGAGGACGCTGACTGTCACTTTAATTAGAAAGGAACGTCAAACATTTCAGAACCACAAAGCTAAACTGAAAGTTAAACAGGAACTAAAAATATTCCTGCCACAGAGCAGCACAAAGACGTATTCATGAAGAAGAAGTCAAGTTAATTTGAGAGCGAATAATGTCACCACTTCAGGAGACTTCATGATCGGAGTTTGAGTAGAGACAGCCTGATACTAGAGTTTTGAGGCCACTTTAACAGGTGGTTTGTGGTATTTTTCATAGAGGAACAGTCAACAATCATTATTATAATTTTATTACAAATAATTCAACTTGATCGTAAGTCCATCCTGTTGTGTTTATAGGACGAAGTCTGGTGCATTGAGTCTAATGCTCTGTACTAATGTGTAAACTTTCTAAAAGATGACAATCAGTCACTTTTTATTTGTACATTTACACAGACAGACTTATTTCCTGATTTGTATATTTGAAGCCGGTTTTCATTGACGAATCAGGGTTTTAGGAGGAAGTAGACAAGCCGCCATCACTGTGACGTATGTGAAGACTTTATAATGAATCATAATTCATTTCAGACTTGTGTTTTGAGACCAAATACCTTCCACATTCACACTGACTGCCTTCATCTGTTGGAGGGGGCGGCCGAAAAACATCTCTGCTTTCACTGTCAGCGTAAACGTGTTCAGCTCCACTCTGCCAATCAGAAATCAGCCGTGCGATTCGTGACTACATTGTTAAAGTTAAAGCAGTTTGGTTTGAATTTAAAAAAGTATAATTTCCCCAAAGATGGATATTTTCCCACCCTCGCTGTCACAGCAGGAATTGTAAATACTGATTGTCCACTTGTCCGTCCTGCCTCCGTCTCTGAGCCTGATTCTTCCTGTCAGACTCAGAATAGCCTCCATCGATCCGTCTCAGTCTCTTAAGAGCATCTCTGTGCCCCTGATGGCCCCACAGCCTTTGTCTCCGGCCCGTCGAAAGGCTTCAGTATTGGCCGCTGCATTTCATTTAAAGCCTTCACACCAATACGATCACGTCCCATCCTCTCGCTCTCTAAACAATAAGCTCATATTGACCCGCTGTTCGCTTTTTTTCTCTCCTCCTGAAAAGACTCCAAATAGACCTGATTCTGCTTCTCCAGTCGCTGCTGTATTGATGGCTGCCTTTGTGCAGAAGTCATTTAGCCTTTTTACTTGCTGTTAAATGAACAGAGGCGTCAGTAAATAACAGATTAGGTTGTTCTGGGCTGTGGGGGAGTGTGTGTGTATGATAATGTGTGTGTTTTGGTGTGTTCTTGTGTAGCTAAGAGCATTATAAAACCATCAATAGCACTGTATCTTCTTCCCTCTGTTCACGCTCTTGTTCACACACACGCATAGACACACAGCAGGAGCTTCACACCCTCCGATTAGCCGTTCTTCAAGCTCACCGCAGTTTCCTCTTTCAAGGTCAAACTCAGCTTACCTGGAGCGCCGGCTGCACCGAGGAGATTGAGGAGAAAAAAAAGCCCAAGTGTGGATTTCATAAGGAGACTACATGCAATGCATTATCAATCTCTTGCCTATAGCGTGCCCTGAAAACATGCCTTTTTTCAGTACCTTTTAACGTTAAAAAGACTTTGCTGTTTTTCTATTGCTGACCGGCCAATCAAAATCAAACCCATTTTTATTTCTTTTCAAAGACGTCTGCTTCGTCTGTGTGTTTTCATTTACGTTTTAGATTTCAGGCGTTTATGTTAGAAGGAACTGATCAGATTTTCTGTGACTGATTCTTTCAGTTTCTTTTTTTAAACAGTGCCACTGGCTGATCACGACCCCATTTTCTGATTTAAATGAACCGTTTTCTAGAGTTTCCACTAAGAACAATGCACCACATTCATGCACAGCGAACACGAATAGTAAAATGTGTGTTTCTGTGATTCTTCTCACAGCTGCGTCTGCATGTGTAAATAAATCACAGGTTTCGTCCACACACAGTAATTGTATGTTAGTGTGTGTGCGTGCTCAATGACTGAGGTGCTTATTCATCTGGTGCCAGTGGTGGCTCATGGGAAGGTTTTCACCGCAGCAGAAGCAGCCTCGGCTCTGCCCTCTGTTCAGGTTATCTGATCAGTTGAGACTGTCCACACCAGAAGAAATGTCATAATCAATCGTTTGTTCAGACGCTTAGAATTACCTGTGCTAGCTCATGTGGTCATGCAACGAGGTGTGTGAAGTCTGCAATAGAAACGGTCCGCCTGTGCCTACATTGGTACTTTTGCTTACTGTGATGTCATTTCCTGGGAGTATCTTCAAATGCTTCACATCCCTAAAATCTGTACAACCTTAATTAAAAGGTTATGTAAGTCAATAAATCATAATAATTGATATAAGTATTAAAATTGTGTCATAAAAAATACAATGTTTTTTCATCAAATTTGACTAAATAAACGCACAAAACATATTGATCCAAAACAGTTCTGAATGTAGAAACATGAACAAGATATTTCACAACACTCTATAAGTTATTTGAACTCTGTACATTCTTTTGTTTTTGAGATATAGCATTTTGATAGTTTCATCTGCAATAGGAATATTTCCTACATTGGTGTTTTTGCTTATTGTGATGTCATTTTCTAGATTATCTTAAAATGCTTCCCTAAAATCTGTATGACCTAAGCTAAAAGGCAATAAACCATAATGGCTGATAGAATTATTGAAACTGTCATAAAACAGAGCCAATGTACGTTGTCACCATGTTTTGCACCGCCGCGTAACGTAACGTAACGTAACGTAACGTAACGTAACGTAACGTAACGTAACGTAACGTAACGTAACGCAGTAACGCTTCAGCTGCAGAAAGAATGAATGCTCGAGCTGTTACGGTATTTATTTTAGATCACTTTAAACAGGATTATGCAAACAACGACCTCCCGCAGGCAGCCCTGAACTGAAGCCCTGAAGGTCGTTGTTTGTATCTGTTTTCAAAGGGTTACCAGCAGGGACCTGTTATGTCCCGCAATGTTTGTTAAGTTAATTCATTTAGTTAGTTATCTTGTGTTCACGTTGTCTCGTCATTTCCTGTTTTATTTTGATATTCATGTATCCCTCTCGTTTCAGGTGTTTTGACTTCCTGCCTTCGTGTGTTTCCCGCCAGTCTGATTGTCTTCCCCCGCCCTGATTGTTTCCACCTGTTCCCCATTACCTTGTGTATTTATAGTCCTTGTCTCGCTTTGTCCTGTGCCAGTTCATCTTGTCTTCATGTCAGAGAACCAGCGATCAACCACGTCTAGAATCATGTTTTGTGCCCATGTTCAGTCTAGTTCTTGTTTTGTTCTTCAAGCCTTGAGTGCCTTTTTCCCTCTTTTGAGTATTTTTTTTGTTGGATTTTCTATCTGGTCAAGTTTTTGGATTTTTCTCCTCGCAAGAGTGATTTTCTGTTTGTTAAACCTTTCACCAGTAAAGACTCTTTTGATTTTGACACTCTTGTCCTGAGTCGTGCATTTGGATCCTGCTCTTGTGATCAGTCGTAACAGAACCGTTTACATCCTGCGTTGAGAGGCACACCAAAAATCCTGTGGTTAACAATTTACAGACCTCCACGCAAATCATACATGGCAACGGCGTTGTTTAGTACAGCTACACAGTCTCCACTTCTTCCTGCTGCAAAAATGAAGCCAAAATATCCTGGATTATTCAGTTTGGCCCATCCACTAACATGGAGGGGGTGGGGTTTATGACATATACTACAGCCGGCCACCAGGGGGCGATCTAGATGTTGTGGCTTCACTATTGGAGAGCCGTCATGTCGTCCATCTTTATATACAGTCTATGGTCTGGACACGTCGGCCCCCCCACTCTGAGGATGATGAAATCACTGAAATTCTTATTTAAAGGCAGAATTTCTGTTTCCCAAAATCCTGAATACTATGACAGTGATAGGCAGCCATGTTGATCCTGACACAGTTTCTGTTCTCTGAAATCGTCGTGACCTTTTTTAATCTGGTTGTCATTGCTGCGTCTATCTGCAGCTTTCCTATTTCTTTTATCTCTGAAGACATTTCCTCTGTGAGCAGCCAAGCGTCTTCAGACTGACTCAGCTTGATGAAAACTGATTTCTGAGGGAGGAGGGAGACAGGGCAGGGAGGCGCAAAGGGAAGAATCAGTGACTCCATCCTTTATCTCCTCTCCTCCCTGACCTCTCTTTCCTCCTCCTCCTCCTCCTTTATCTCGCCGCTTTCATGCAAATGATCTCGGACAATCTTGCTGTTACCAGACACTGCACTCAGCCACTCTTAATATTTAATGAAGGATCAGGGCTGTCAACAGGAGCTTTTTGAGCTTTTAATGGCAGAGTTTTCCAGTGACATTTTTGCGATGTGACCTCCCAGACATTTCTAAAAATTGCCACAGACGTTAGAGCTTTTACCGTCCTTCATTTGCATTCCTCTGTCATGAATGAATCCCAAAATCAGGGCAGGAAATAAACACTTTTCATCCATTTAGAAATCAGCAGGCGTTATTACGACTTAACCATCCAAACATGATTTTTTATTTTTTTAGAAGAGATGCTTCTGAAGGGGACTGTTTGACTGCCAAAGTAGAGAAAAGTCTATTTTAAAAATTCACCAATATTATAAAAAGCTTCCTCCAAAAACAGTATGTTGAAAAGAGAAATGTTGAGCAGCAGAGTGGTGAGTATGACACGACTCTGTTGTTGTACTGATGGATGAATTAGTGCTGTGGAACTGTACATTACTCTGACTTTACTTCTCCCTAATTTTCAGCCATGCTAGCGGCAGGGCTCTTGGGATGGAAATGTCTGCCAGTCAGTCCACCTCTTAAATCCAGACAAATATCTCAACAGCTACAGGATGGACTGACATGACATTCATGGTTCCCAGAGGATGAACCTAAAGGATTTTGGTGATCCCCGACTTTTCTCGTAGGCAAGGCAGCTTTATTTATATAGCATATTTTAAACAGAGGCAATTCAAAGTGCTTTACATAGGCAAAGAAAAGCATTAGATTGACATTCAAAACAATAAAATAAAATCAATTAAGATAAAATAAAATGAAATTTTAAAATAAGATAAAATGAAACGAGATACATAAAGTGCAGTAATAAGTTGTAAGTTGCCAATGCAACAAAGAAAATAAAAGTGCATTAGAGAAACCAGTCGAGTTTTTAATTTCGTTTTGAAAGTGGCTAAAGTTGGGGCGCATTTATCCCCTGACTTTTCGTCTAGCGCAGCTTTGAGTTTTTGTGTTAAATTTCTTGACAACTATTGGAAGAATTGCCATGAACTTTTGTAGAGACGTTTGTGTCCTCCTCAGGATAAACTGTAAACTTCCTCAGACTTTTTATCAAATCACCAGGTCAAAATACCTGCAAAAAAGATGTTTCTTTCACCTTAACCTTTTGTTGTAGTGCTAATTAACAAGTGTTAGCATGCTAACATACTAAAATATTTTGGTGTTCATGATAAACATTGTGGCTGTTAAACATTGGCATGTTAGCATGGTAGCATGCTGACTTTTGAGCATTTAGCTCAAAGCACCACTGTGCTTTAGTCCAGCCTCACAGAGCTGCGAGCACGCTGTACAACCTGTTGTTTTACTCTGCCTTTATTAGGGACTTGCCTTTGTTATTTGAATACCTGCTTTTATTTGAGAATTTATGGTAATAATGTGTGAATTGCAGTTGTAAAAATGTGTATCCATTTAATCCACAAGTAGGAAAACTCTGAAAGAAATTGTACTCAAATAACTTCAAGTTTACAGTTGGAGAGTCCACACTGTCTCTTAGTTTTATGTTGGTGCCCAAGATATTGAAGGAGAAAGGATTATATGGATTAGGCAGTAAGACACAGTGTGGCCATTTTCAGTCAGTCAGGTCTGTCTAAAGGCAGAAAGAATTTAGTATCCGGCTCATTGCCATCACAAACTTTACTGTGGGGATTTTGGCCTTGGCCATCGTTTGTCACCGTGTTTATTCCTCCGGCCTCGTCCTCGGTGAGACCAAATGAAACAGTCTGTCGGGGAGAATTACAGGGCTCTAAAACGATAAAAAAAGGCGCTTTGCAGTGGCTTATTTCCTCCTCTCTCTCTTCGGACTGTTAAACCTTTTTGTGGGGTTTTAGTGCCAGAAGACTGCTCTGACCTGATGAATGACACCTTGTGTAGTTTTACAGCACAGTCAGTCCTGAAACCACCAGCAGGGAATACAGAAGCTATTTCCCACTGTCACCTTTTTGTCCCTGAAGTTTATTACGTTGTTGCTTTTGTTCCAACGTCATGTCTTGAAGTCCAAATTTCCTGAAATGTAAACTGAAATGTGTCAGTTCCGATCCAGCGTGTTCAGCAGTGGTGACCGACCTCCAAAGTTACCTGCAAGTCATTCTGTTTTTCTTGCCAAGTGCTGATTCAACCCCCCCCACCACCACACACACACACACACACGCACACACACCCCACCCCCCCTCTTCCATTATCGGCCAGGCAGCCAGACATTCATCTCAACGAAAGCTTCTCTTTGTGTCCCTTTCACTGAAATGCTGACAGAACCGTATTACTGGTTATTGTATTGCTGCTGGTAAATATAAGAAGGCTGAATACTCTGATGTTAACTCTTGGACATAAATTCGACAAACTCGTTGAGCTTTTTGGAGACGCCGGCTGCGTCACGCAGGCAGAGCGTCAGCAAAAATGTGCTTCGTCAAAGTCCTCATGACGTATTTCTGCTGCACAACCAAAAGCTTCTGATCAAGGATTTGGCTTGAAACACAACCAGGTACTTCAGGTGTACAGAGATGTGTCAGGAGTCTGTGGGGTGTTTGACAACAATATATAGCAAGAGCTGTTGTGTTTCAGCCTGGCAACTACAAAATAAGAGGACATTGTTCACCAAGTGCTCAACGCTTTTGCAAAGATTGTACAAGAAAACATTCTCGTTATAAGAAGAATACTTGGATATAGAACCATGTCTTCTATACGAGTAATTTGCAACAGGAAATGTGTGCAGGAAATGTAATGCGTTATATGGGTATGTTCAGGAAACTCAGAGCACTTGGTTAAGGTTAGGGACAGGTCATTCTCAGTTAAATATTGAAAAAGTCAAAGGTGACACGAGACAGGACATGTTTACTTTTTCTACATCTAACCAAACCACAATCTTTCTCTAACCTTAATCCTTATAACCTTAAAAGTGCCGTGTTGCGTATATTTAACCTAACCACAAACTGGACACAGTGTCAAAGTCTGGGCTTTGTGAGCGCCACCCTGCACCCGTACCACACGACTTCTGTGCGGCAGAGAAACATTGCACTTTGTGGACTGGGAAAAATGTTGGCAGTGAACATAATCCAGGCAGCTGAAGTTGTTGCAGTTGGCCTTTGTTCACGTGTGCAGCTACTTTGGCGCCTTTTTTTTCAGGTGACTTTATTTGAAGTTATCTAGTATCTTAAGATTGTTTCCATTGTCGTTACAGTAGATTCTGGAGTCAAAGCTGATGATTTAGTTGTCTTTATTCCCTCTCAGCTAATGAATGTATGATGAATGAAATGTTGCAATGACATGATCAGAGTCTTAAACCCTTAGGCCACCAGGATTTCCCATTTTTCTGTCAGTGGATCAGGTTTACACCAGTCAGACGGGTCCATGGAGAGCTGCCGGGCAGAATGAGGTTTTGGTTAAATAGCAACACTCTGGCAAGATAAAGCTCTCCTTCTCTGAAGTCATTGTACTAATAAAGTAATATTTAATTTATTGCACTTTCACATCCACTTTACAAATAAACAGAAAAGCTAAATATATACATAGAACTGAATTTTCATTTTTCAAGCAAAAATGCGTCTTCTGTTGTGAGGATTTGCTGCTTTTCTTATATGAAAATAAATTGAATATATATTTAGGTTTTTGGCTGTTGGTTGGACAAAACATGACATTTGATGATATTGCATCGGGCCTTAGGAAATGATTATTGGCTTTTTTTCATTATTTTCTGACATTTTATAGACCAAATGATAAAGGGATTCATCGAGAAAGTAATCGGCAGATCAATCAATAATGAAAACACTAAAATACAAGAACATAATGTAAAAAAAATCAGCAATTCAGTGTTTTTAATAAAATCAGAAAAAGACAATTTAAAACAGTCATAAATGTGCCAAACTAAATGAGTTGTTGAAGGTTTTTTTTAACATACAGGATCAGCTCAGCTGACCTGATACTGAGAAGCTAAAACCGTTACATCACAGTGTTGCTTTGTTCGGAGCATGGGCCATGGAAATTCTGAAGGGTTTTGGTCAGCAGATCTTAAGAGTTTTTGTGCAGAAAATTGATTTAAAGGATCAAAAATACAGGAGGAAGAGACACCACGGAGTGCTTAAAGAACTGGAGTTAAGGTGTCTGATGCTCATAATGAGCAAAGATTTAAGACAAAAGCAGAACAACAACGATTGTTGACTTCAGCTCTCCTTCCACCTCCACCTCCTCCCCTCTGTGTTGTTATTCTCCTTATTTGCTCCTCAGCGTCCCTCCCACCCTGTTGCTGTATCAGTTAAGAGTAGTTGAGGCTTGAGGCTGGGTCAGCAGGTTATAATGACCAGAAAGCTGACTGAGGATGACACATTTGTTTTTGGCACCATAGAGCGCTGCAGGGATGACGTATTTCTGTAGTCCAACCCAGAAGTTAGCATCGCCCTGGTTCCCTCCACAATGAACTCCACTTTATGATGTTTGAGGCGTAAAGTCAATCTGCAGGAGTAAAAAGCTAACGTTAGGCTATAAACCAGCTACACCACGGTCACATGACTTCAGCGTCTCCACCACTGAGCTTCCAGCGCTG